>JAPKLW010000234.1:287216-329131 GCA_026898455.1 Plectranthus barbatus | reverse complement strand
CCAAAAGCTTTTTAATTTCTTGTTTAATTTTCATTAGCAAGTATTGCAATTTTCAAAACAACCAAAACTTTTCAATTGATTTTCCTGACCAGTAGTTTGAGAACTTATGATTTAGTACTTAAGGTTTTTCGTTGCTTCATTCCCCTGGATCGATAACTTTAGGGTTTACAAATTTATTTGCCACTATTTCTATAATTAATCTGTAGAAATTACAGTGATCAGGCACACCTATGCGTAAAACTTAAATGTTGTCTTTGAGACACCAGTACCGCCCCTCAACCCTTTATTTAATATTGATCTTTTGATAAAAGAAACTGCCAACCTTAATGTCATAGAGAATCCTCTAAAGCTGAGGATTAAGTTTCTATTCTAGAAAGAGTTCAAGCACATAAAGTGCTCAGAAGTTGGCAAGAGTAACTAGGTGACATACCGACTTGTCGGACAAGCTGATCGTAGGTGGGAAACTTACAAGAAGTCACGGATACCAGAAGAGTGTCATTGACTCACCTAATTTGAAGCAGCACTATTCGAGAAGCGTGAAATAAACCAGATCAGTTGAGAAAGATAATTTAAGATCGTCCTACTAGATCAAGGAAGATAGGCGGCAATGGTTAAGACCGAAAATTTATGAGCTGATCCAATATGCTCCTAGCAGGAGGTTACACACACCGAGTTCGTGGAGAAATTCCACGACGGGCTAACGAAAGAGAATCAGAGCCTATTTGTCTACTTTTGCTGAGATGATTTACCAAAATTCCTTGAGAGAAACTTAGGACATGTAGGCGCCAACAACGAGTAAGAAAGTATCTGCTCTAGCTACCCAAGAGCCAAAACCGTCGCCCCAACACTAAGAAGAAAGTGAAAGGGTAACCAACGACCTCTTTGCCAAGGTTTTTGGCAACTAAAAGAGGCACGATAAAAAAAAAAGTAACTCGATCCTTCCAAACAGAACTACCAACAACTTTACAAAAGGAAAGAGGCACTATTTGTGCCCAAAGTCGAACACTGAGGAATAGTACCCTCGCATTGTAATAGATACGAAGGGAAGTATTCTGGGAGGTGACCTCCACCAGAGCTCAAGCACTTTATGTGTAGAAAGGCGATACACCATGCTTGTTAGTATTTCCAACAAGATAAGTTGGAAGCGGAAACATATAAACTATAGAGGCTTGCCAACCGATAGTTGAAACCAATCATGGGAAAGCACTAGCCGAGGCAAAATATGCATGAACCGCAAAGGAGGGCTAGCAAGACAGGCAGTCACCGCCTTACAGCCCTACAGAGGATCGCCAATAGTTAAAAACCCATCGGGTGACAGTGATTGAGTTGAACGTTATGGATATGCATGACGTAGACACAATCCTAGGACTGGGTTGATCATTAGAAGATGAAACTACTAGTTTAAGTAGTGAATGGATGGTTATCCTTCAACAATGAAGAGCTGAACCATTTCATATCTACGGATTCCGTCGGGGCTAGAGAGTTCCAGTCATATCAGCACTCCAAGCCCGAAAGCTAATACAAAAGTAGGAAAATCAAGCTTATCCGGTATACTTGGAAGGAGAAGCGAATCAGGAGTTGACGACCAAGGATGTACCATTAACTAATGAATACGAAGATGTTTTCCCAAAACTATTGTCAGGATCTCCACCAGATATGCAGATAGGTAGAGTTTACAATAGACATAAAGCCGGGAGTAGCTCCGATTCCAAGGCACCCTATCGCAGGAACTGGAAGTGCAACTTCAGGAACTGCTGGACATGGGTTTCATAAGATCAGGCGTGTTGCCCTGAGGATCCCTGTCTTATTGTGAAAAATAAAGATGGTCCGATGAGAATGTGCATCGATTACCGATAGGTAAACAAGTTAACTCTGAAGAACATGTATCCCTTGCCTATAATCGAGGACCTGTTTGATCAGCAAAAAGGAATGAGCGTGCTATCAAAAATAGGCCTTCGCTCAAACTATTACTAGCTAGAAATTCGGAAGGAGAATATTCCAAAGAGGACATGTAAGATTAGGTATGGTCATTACGAGTTCATGGTTATACCATTCGGACTAACGAGCACCTCAGAGGTGTTCTTGAAAGTAATGAATCGGGTACTTTCACCCATATCTAGACAGTTTTGTCTTAATGTTCCTTGATGACATACTTGTCTACTCCAAGGGCGAAGAAGAACATGAGCGACATCTAAAAACTGTCTTATAGACACTCAGAGATGAAAGATTGCATGCCAAGTTCAACAAATGTGAATTTTCATTAAGATAAGTAACGTTCTTAGGTCACATTGTGTTAGCCGATGAAATCAAAATGGACCCCGCTAAGACACAGACGGTGATGGAGTGGAAGTCACCTACCAAACCCGAATGGAATAAGAAGTTTCCTTGGATTAATCGGGTACTACAGATGATTCAACGAAAGCTTCTCAGGAATAGCAAAGCCTATGACCCGAATATTGTGGGAAGAAATCAAATAAGAATAAACTAAGGATTGTGAAGAGATTCTTCTAAAGCAGAAGCAGTGTTTGGCAACTGCACCCGATTTGGCTATCCCCGAGCCAGACATGAGCTACGAAGTGTAGACATGGGCTATGAAGTGTATATAGGTGCATCTAAGAACAACTTAAGTTGTGTGTTGATGCAGGAAGAACAAGTGACTACTTATGCTTCATAATAATTAAGGCCACACGAGTTGAACTACCCTACTCACAACCTTGAGTTAGTTGTAGTGGTTCATGCTCTGTAAATCTAGAGACACCATCTATATGGAGTCAAGCGTGCCATATTCACGGATCACAAAAGCATGAAATATTTCTTCAAAGAGAATCTTAATTGAGACAACAACGATGGCTTGAGTCGGTCAATGACTATTATCTGATGATCAACCATCACCCAAGGAAATCCAATTCTGTGGCTTATGCTTTGAGTCTAAAAGATTCAGCAAAATTAGGTTCACTACTAATAAAGGAGGGTGAACTTATCCGAGATTTTGAGAAACTACATATGGAGGTGATTACTCCCTCCAAGCGAAGAAAATGTGCCTCAGTTACCTTGAATATTGAATTAGAGTTGGGGCAATGAATAAGTAAAGCACGGAAGAGAGATGACAAACTCGAGGAGTTACGTCAAAAGATTCTGATAAAAGAATCGAGCGAATGCATGGAAGCACAAGATAACGCACTGGTGTACAAGAACAGGATTTGTGTGCCTAGTGATGAAGAGCTAAATGAGATTATGAGAGAGGCTCGTGATATACCGTATACCGCCCGATCCTAGAAATACAAGGATGTACCAGTTCAGAAGACTAACTTATGATGGGACGGTATGAAAAGAGACATCGTCTTGTATGTTGAAAATAACTTGGTCTGTCAACAGATAAAGGTGTTGCATAAGCGACCCTACGGGAAGTCGCAACCATCTAAATGGAAATAAGAACATATCGCTAGAGATTTTTTCCATGATTATCAAAATCTCAGGAAGGAAATACAGCGATATGAATTATTGTGGACCATCTAACAAAGTATGCTCAATTTTTGCCAATTCGAACCACGTATGGTTTAAATAAAAGGCACAATTATATGTGAGTGAGATAATACGGTTAAATGGAGTACCCGTGACTATAACCTCATACCAACGATTTAAATTTACATCCAATTTTGGATGAGTTGTAGAAGGAATTGGGAATCCGTCTCAATTTGAGTACAAATCTCACCCATAGACGGATGATCAATCTGAAAGAATCAATCAAACCCTCGGAGACAAAGTCTTCCTGAATGTCTCACCATCAGAAAGAATTATCAAATTTAGTAAAAAGGGTAAACTACGACCGTATTTTGTAGGACTCTATGAGATTTGAAACGTAGGCCCAGTTGCCTAACAAATGGCTCTATCGCCAAATCTGGGAAGCGTACGCAACGTATTCCCGTATCACAGTTATAGAAATACGTGTATGATCCTAAGCTTGTGATCTGTCATGTGGAAATTACTGTGAGTCTAGACTTGCACTATGAATAAAGCCCAAAAGCAGCCTTGGATTGGAAAGTCAAACAGCTGACAAATAAGTCAATAGCGATGGTCAAGATTCTGTGAATTACCACGAGCAAGAGGAAACAACTTGGGAGTTGGATAAGATGATGAAATAAAAAAAAATATCCTGAGTTATTTTCAACCCCTTAGCAAATTTCGGGACGAAATTTTTGCAAGGTGGGGTGAATGTAATATCCTGTATTTTAATTAAGCGATAATTAGCTTAATTATTTATTTAAATAAAGGGACTATATTATTTGAGCCCTTTAATTTCTCGTTACTCAGTTTTCGACACCCGTTATAGCACGCATGTCCGTTTCATGCAAACAAAATGCCTATGAGTATGTTTTGAGAAACCCTAGGCAACCCTACAAATAAATTTCATGAAAGAAACTTGTGCGCGATGAATCAGAGATTCTAGCATAATTAGAATACGTTAAAATCGACAACTTGCACCCAAGAGCTCCGTTTCTTTCACCAAGTTACGGTATGCTTGAGAATGATTTATGGGAATTATAGAAACAATCGTAATGAGATTCCGATACCCATGGAATATTTTATGATTTTTCGAACTAATAAGTTCAAGGCGAAAATAGAGAAATTCCAAAAATTGTGGAATTAAACCCACGAGTAGAACTCGCGACTTAGAGCATTTCTGTGGATGTCCATTCTTCAAAATAGACAATGATTTTCAAATTAAAAATCAACGAAGGTCGATTAACGGAGCTATTACACAAAATAATGAATCCAGAGTCGCGACCCAAAGGATCGCGCCACGTGGCATCTTATCCATTCCAACCCACTTGCCTCTCAATAATTATTATGGCTAGAAGAGTATTACACACGATTTGGAATCAGAAATGAAGTAGGAAGCAAGCTGGACATTTATTTCTCATTTCATTTTCACAAACCGTAAACCCCTCTCCCAGACCCGTCGCCTTACTCCCCGTTTTCCGGCCAAACCACCAAGATTCAGCCTTCAACTATAAAATACCAATGAAAGTACTCAACGAGAGCTTTCTAAAGAGTACTCATACGCCCGTTTTGGTAGAGAACTGAGAGAGATACAGCCGTGTTTATAGGAGCTATTGGTGTGTTCCCGACTCCGCAAATCTGCTTCATGCCTCCATCTTCATGCGTGTTTTTCAGGCCGATGGAGCGAGAATAAGACCACAAATTTTAAAGACCGAAGCAAGATCGTGCTTCAAAGTTTCCACGGACACCAAAATCACGCCGATCTAATGAGTATCGAGAGAGATACAGCGGCATTTACAAGCCCCGCCGGTAAGGATTTTCGATTCCATAACCCCATTGAAGCTTCAATTAAACGTTGATGGATCCATGTTTGAGATGTATATTATTGTTCCTTGTGATGGTAGGAATCTTTTGGTAGTATTTGTTCGCCACCCCCGCCGACCGATAGCCAGAAAAATCCTTTGCTACCTACGAGAGGTAGGGTTTTCTGCCTCCACATTTGTTTTGTAGCAGCTTTGTGTTTCGGTTGTTTCGTGGGTTGTGTTGCATCTCATCTAGTTCCTAGTGTTGTATAGAGGGTGGGGGTGCATCGGGAGTCCTTGGTTTGGCCTGAAACAGTTGGAAATAGCTGGAGAAAATGGCTGCATTGAGCAGGGTCGCGAACAGCTTGCTGTTGACACTAGCATCGATCGACGCAGCTGCCATCGATCGACTTAGCCACCGTCAATTTACAAGGCCAGCGTCGATCGACAGAGCCGCCGTCGATCGATGTGGCCGGCGTCGATCAACGTGGACATGGTTGCGGCCCTATTTTGCGTCTCCTTTGCCCGTTATCAATCCGATTCAATTTATTTTCAATGTATGATTATTTTTATTAATTCTGAAGTCTTATCATGCTTGATTACATGCGACTTAAATTGATTTCGAACGTCGGGAATCGACCATGATAAATCATGCAAATAATATTACATGTTGGAACGTTTAATTCGGATTCAAACTCTGAAATGAAAGATTATCTAGCCATGGGTCATTTTTCTGAAATGAGAAAGGTTGGATAAGTTCATGCATATCCGATATACGGGCAATGCATGTTGGGTAGCTAGAATTATGTTTGTCTCGTCGTAAAGTCAGTCTGTCTTAGATACTGAATTTTGCGAAAACATCAGTTGGGGCGCTGATTTATACTCTTTATATAATCCACCTAATTTGTTGTATCTCCTGTGTTGTCAATTGAAGGAAACACAGGGTGACCGGAGAGCTTTTCAATCACAAATCCACTTACTTGCGCTGTATCCGTAAGCATTTGAGGTGGGGACTATTTTCTGTAAAAATCGAAATGCCTTTTGAGCTATAAGCTCTGTTTTCTGAAAAGCATGCAAAATGTTTTATTTTAAATCGATTGTCTATGCCAAACTGTTTTGATTTCATATATGTTTCTCTGGTCAACCGTAGTTGACCAGGGAGATTTGGTTTAATGATGACAAAACCTGGATTCGTAGGAATCCTGAGCCATGACTCTTAAACCGCGGGACATTGATCCCCCTTTATCTCGAGCCAAGCTCAGACTTGGTCACTCAATGGAGTATTGATACCTTTGGAGATATAAGGAGGGACACACGTTGTGTCTTAAATCGATCGTGGTCTCAATGTTGCGGGTTCTAAGACCAGTGCACTAAATGATGACAGTGGGTCGAGTGGTTCGGCCATTCCCAATTGTTCATTGTGATTCGGAAGTAGGCCAACTTCCAATCACACAATGGTAAAACAGATATTGATTTCATTTGAGTGAATCTGCATGCAGTGATAAAAATGTTTTGGATAAACACGACAAATGTTTTTCTTAAAACCCCGTGGCTTATCTGTGTGTGGCATAGCATTCATATCTATAAATGTATGTTTTCGGGCATGTATCCACAGGGTACCTTGGTACTCAGCCCCTCGCATTATTTTTAAAAATGCGCAGGTTAACAGCAGCGATGCGGATGCGGAAGTGTAGAGGTCATGACTGACGGAGCAAGAACCTTGATCCTGAGATATGCATCTTCATATGCATATCTCCACTGCCTAACTCTCTACTGCATTAAAATCTGATCTTTTTTCCTTCCCTGATTGTGATCATTAATAAGATCCGAACTACTTCATATTGTCATTTATTCGTACCCTTTGTATACGAGGTTGCATTCCTCGTTACAACTTATGCTTATTCAATATTGTTGTTGAACTCATTGGGTGTGGATCATTATTTCTATTTGTTTGTTCAAGTCTTCCGATGTTTAAACCACCCAACTCACTGTAGCGCGCCCCTAAGTTGGGAAGGCGAGCAGGGGGTGTTACAAAACCCAAAATTCTTTCTCCCCTCAAGTCGGCGACGTTCTAACACCTTATTCCAATAAAAGTGTCGACAACGGTGGTTGTGATGATGGTGATGGTGCGTGTTGAAGGGAATTTTGCAGCGTGCTTTTGAATCATGCTTCCGAGATGAATTAGATTATGTGTATTGTCGTGATGACCAACATGATGTCGTCTGGATTTACATACGGATGGATGTTTAGCTCAGGAAGAATATTAATTTAGCTTCATTTATTTCTGTCCAGTCTGTTGAAATATGTATTATCCAAGTAATCAGAGGAAATAAATTTTATTCATCTCAACTTAGCTCAATGCACACAGCAAATATATGCGAAAGAGAAAGAGAGAAAACATGATCCAACAGTACAACTCACATGCGTGTCATTCCCAGATATAAGATTTGTCCAACAAGCTTCCGGTATTGTTCGACATTTCTAAATAAAGGAGAATCAGTAGTGGAGAGATCAACACCAAGGGGTAGTGGTGTAGAAGCTGTTCGACAACCAAGCAGGCCAACTTGACCAACAATGTCCAAAATATACTTCAGTTGGCATATGTATAACCCGGTGTCTCCTTGAGCAAAATTCATACCCAAGAAATAGCATGCTTCCCCAAGATCTTTGATTGTAAACTTGGAGTGTAGAAAGTTCTTGAGCGAGGTAATGGCTTCCAAATTCGAACCAACCACCAGTACATTGTCTACATAAACCAACAGAGCCATCTCATGCGATGAAGACTGCTCAGAAAGAGACATGGATCATGTGGAGATTGGGCCAAACCAAACTGCAATAAGGACCTAATGAATTCAGCATTCCACTCACGTGATGCCTGTTTTAAGCCATAAAGACTTCTCACAAGTTTGTAAACTCTTCCATTTGTAGCATCCGTATAACCCTGTGGGGGATACATGTATATATCTTCAGTTAAAAAGTTATGAAGGAAGGCATTATTGACATCAATTTGATGAATGAACCAACCACAAGACACAGCTATAGTTAATAATAAATGGACTATAACATGTTTGGCTACTGGGGAGAAAACCTCCTCATAGTCAAGCCCATACTGTTGTTTAAAGCCCTTGGCATCCAACCGAGCTTTAAACATTTCTACTGACCCATCTGCTTTCAACTTCACCTTATACACCCACTTCGAGTCTATAGCATGTTTCCCTTCAGGTAAATCAGTGACAATCCAATTCCCATTGGATTTTAGGGCAGCAAGTTCACTATTCATAGCTTCTACCCACTCTATGTATTTACAAGCTTTAGCATAAGAACTAGGCTCTTTAAGTTCAGTCACATGTTCTAAGTATCCTACAAAGGATGGTGTGAAAGAGGAAGAGACAATGTAGGGAAAAGTAAATGGAGTGAGAGAGGATACCTCTTGTGTGGCTGTAAGAGAAAGTTGATCAAGACATGGAGCTGTGAAATCTTTAGTCCATGCCAAAGGTTTAATAACTCTTCTGCCTTGAGTTTGAGCCACACACTCTACAAGAGGGATGGAAGAAGCATTAGAGGGAGCAGTAGTGGAAATTCCTGAAGATGAAGGTTTGGTAGGAGATGAGGGTTGTGGTGTAAAATCAGGAGAGGTGTTGTTGTGGACAGATTCAGGTGATGTTGGATGTGTGGGAGATGATGTGTTTGTAGGTGATGATGGAGGGAATTCATTTGGTGTATGAGATTCAGTTGGATAGGAATAGAATTGTGTTTCTAGTATAGGAAGACTAGGATCAGGATGTGGAACAGTGGTGGTGTAGAAAGGAAAAGAATGGTGAGACAAATGCACATCCCGACTATAAACAATTCTTTCATTGTGTATATTATAAAGAATGTAACCTCTCTTACCTGCTGCTACTCCAAGTGATACACAAGTCAAACTCCTACTATCAAACTTCTGTTTTCCAGGAGTAATATCTGCAACATAACATAGACAACCAAATGGTATGAAATCATCAATAAAACATTCTTTCTTGAACAGAATAGAGTAAGGGCTCTTCCAATTAAGGTGTGTAGCAGGTAATCTGTTTAGTATCCAAGTGGCATGAAGCAAGGAATATGGTCAAAGTTTATGTAGGAGCTTACTCTGAAACATCAAGGCACGAGCAGTATGTAGAATGCTTCCTTTCTACTACCCAATTCTGTTGGGGACTATAGCTACAATTTGTGTGATGGATAATACCTTGCTCTTTAAAGATATCATCCATTCTCTTGTTCACAAATTCAGTACCATTGTCAGTCCTTACCTTCTTCACCCGTACTCCAAATTGTGTCTCCGCCATCTTAAGAAAGCCAATCACCAAATCAGCCTCTTGATGTTTAGAATGCAGTAGAAAAATCCAAGTACAACGGCTAGAATCCTCCACAATGGTTAGCATATATGTTGTGTTTGTAATGGATTCAACTTTATATGGACCCCAGAGATCCATATGAACAAGTTCAAAGGCTACATCAGATTTGTGTCCATGAGAAGGAAATGAATCCCTACACTATTTGTCTTTATCGCATACTTCACAAGCAACAATTACAGTACATGCATCAGCATTACATAGTTGAGTGATCCCAGGGAGATGTTTCATGGTTGTGAGTGAGGCATGACCAAGAAGTACATGTTATTCCAAAGTAGACATTTTCTTGGCAAGGGAAATAGCATTCACAGGCACTGATAACTGAGTAAATAACACATAAATTCTGCCAAGAATTCTCCCTAATCCTATAACATGGTTATTCCCTTTCTTTTGAATAAGACAATGAGTTTCAGTGAAGGTGCATTTGACATGTAAGTTTTATATGAGTTGTGCAATGGAAATCAGATTGTGTGTAAAGGTAGGAGCCAACAAAACCTTTGTAAGACACAAACTATCTGATAAGTTTACCTGCCCTGCTGAATATATCCAGGTAGTGCCTCCATCAGGTAGGTGAATTCGTTGAGGAACATCCAAGGGCTTCACATTTTGTAAAAGTGTCTCATCACAGCAGATATGCACACTAGCTCCAGAATACAAGATCCACTGATTTGAATTCACCAATTCAGATGCCCCGAAGATGTAATAGTTGTCATAATTGATGAAGGGAGCATCTGCTATGTGTCCATGAGTAAGTAAGTTGACCTTCTCATCGTCAACTTTGATCTTCCTTAGACATTTGGTGAATGTATCTTCAATGAACTTCTGCATATCAGGTGTAGGTTCAATTGACCTCTATATATCTGAAGTAGGTTCATTTGAAGACCCTGCATCATTCTGATGAACATGATAAGCATACTCTGTTTCTCTTCTCTGAACCCCTTAAACCAATCTGGATAGTCATGCAACTTAAAACATTCCTTTGCTTCATGTCCTGTCCCTCCACAATGATTGCATTTCAATTTTTTTCTTTCTTCCTTACTTAACCAAGGTTTAGGTTGAGCTCCACTTGGTTTCCTTGCTTTGTTAAAACCTTGTGACTGTCGATTAGAAGTATACATGGCCACATCAGGAGGCACAACACGCTGAGATGAAACATGTTTTAGATCTTCATCTTGAAGTACCATTGAATACACTTTACTAACAGAAGACAAGGGATCTAGCAACAAAATCTTACTCCTAACCACATCAAATGATTCATTAAGCCCCAACAAGAATTTCATCGATTTCTTCAAATCTTCTATTCTACTCAGAGCTCCAAAAGTACAAATATGTTCAAATTGAGCAGTAATAAGACTGATTTCATCCCAAAGTGAGTTTAAGGAATTAAAATAATCCACCACAGATTGTGAGCCCTGCATACAATTAGCCAATTCACGCTCTAATTGAAATAGATTAGTGCCACTACATTATCAAACCGTGATTCAATTTCATACCATAATTTGGCCGCATTGTCTATGTATTGAAAGCCAATAACCAACTCCTTAGATATTGAATTAAGTATTCATGTATAAACAAGATAATCTGCCTTGACCCTGGCATTGTAATGAGGCGATTGAGCAGAAGGTTCAGGAAGGCTACCGTCGATAAATCGGAGTTTGTTTCTGCTGCTCAATGTGCATTTGACACAACGGCTCCAAGTAAAGAAGTTGTTGCCCGTCAATAGAATAGGAACTATCTGCAGAGACGTATGATCATTCGGATATATAGACAAAACATCCTGCAATCCCCGATCCTGAGGATTCCTGTCCATCGATTCACGAGCACCGTGCCCAAGTGAAGAGAAAGGATTTTCATCGGAGAGATGATCGTCAAACGTAGATGATTCATCTTCTTCCTCAGCAACAATATTACGCCATGATTGATTACGATTTTTCTTACCCATAAAATCGAGGTAACATGATCATGAATCGAACCTGGCAATGGATACCATGTTGAAATATGTATTACCCAAGTAATCGGAGGAAAGAAATTTTATTCATCTCAACTTAGCTCAATGCACACAGCAAATATATGCGAAAGAGAAAGAGAGAAAACATGATCCAAAATTACAACTCACATGCATAGCACGTGAAGTGTAACAACCTAAAAAGGGGGAAAAGGTAAAAGCGCGTCCACGCTATTATTAACGAAAAATAACTCAAAAATAGCTGCTAACAGATTGTCATGCAAGCTCACGTACACCATGCACACGATCACACACCATACTCATGATCCTCAACACAGTCCATAATGAAATTTCAATTCACTGGTTGTTTAACACCTAAGTATCCATTTTGTTGGTATTTTGAGTTTTGGTAATGAACATCACATTTGTCTTCTCAACACGTTGCGGATTTGGTCGTGGAATGAGGGGGAGGCAAAAAAGGAATTTAGGGGTAAGGGTTTGTGAGATTATTTAGGGATTTAGACATATTTAATTTTTATTTTTAAGTGTCTAATTTTTTTTAAAAAAAATTATGTGGACGCCACTTCATCATCCATGTGAAAGATAACCGTGTGACTCAGCAATAATTAACAGAGTTAACTTTACCAGATAAAATTCCTAGTTTGAATTAAAAGGTGAAATAAAATCTTTTAATAGAGAAAGTTTTTAGGATGAAATTATCAGAAATTCAATCTTTTGTAATAAAATTCCAAGTTTTCTCGGCAAACAAATATCCCGAATAGAAGTAAAATAGTGAACTGTGGAATTTATATCGCTAACAAAAAAAATATGTAGTATAATTTCTTAATTTACTACAGTTGCAAATATAAATCCCTATTAAATCTTAATATCAATACGTTTAAAAAGCATTTACACAATCGGTCCAACCGTATATGGGAAACCATTTCTTTTCCTCACTTTGCACTGATTTTTCGATTAGTAATTAAGTTCACCAATCAAACGCAACAAAAGTGTTTTTTTTTACCCAACAAATGTTGTGTTAAGACTTTTCACAGATTTTAGACTAACAATACAATACATACATATCTCCTTTCAATAATGAGAGAAAAAATATAGAGGAAAATATTTTAAATAACCATTTCCACTAAACACATAATAAATATACCCAAAACATTAAACATATTTAAGAAATGCACACTGCCCCAGTCAGAGGCCGTTAATACATGAAATCAACAAGATAATTAGGTAATGATGATCAAATCATTAGCAAATATCAAATCAGGCGTGTATAAACGCCATTTTTTAAATGAATTGTGTGAATATTAAATCTGAAAAATATGCCACCGACCACAAGGTGAAGCCCGGAATTAAAATATATATATATATTAGAGTCGGTGTCGTGTGTCTGACACCGACCTCGACACCGACTCAATTTAAAAATTTATAAATGGTATACATTTTGGGTCGATGTCTTGTAGACATCGACTACGACACCAACTGTCGGTGATTATTTTTTTATTATTTTGAAAGAAGGTTGGTGTCGAGGTTGGTACCTTTGTAATGGCACCGACCTCGACACCGACCCATTTTTTTTTAATTTCAAAATTATTATAATTTATGAATAATAATGGGTAGGCTCTTGCATGCATGTGAATGTACAAAAATATGAGTGGTTGAAAATAAATATCTGCACCAAAATACAGATGTGTGTAGTTGTACTCATAATTGAGATCGAATTATAAATCTGTTGTCCTTCACTCTTACACTCATATTTGTAGAAAATCAAATTCTTCTCTGTCTTTTTTTCTCCATCTTTACGGTATTCTTTCTTCTCATTTTCCATTCTTTCGGTTTATATCTTCGTGAAGATGGAGAACTGGTGTTCAATTTTTGTTCACTACAATGGTCAGTTGGATGATTCCTGCAACTATATTGGTGGACAAGAACGATTGATTTACGTTCCATCCACCAATATATCTGTAAATTATTTGAGAAGCAACATCCAACAGATTTTTTATGCTGAATATATATTTGGTGAGTATAATTTGTATTATACGTCTCAAAGTCGCAGCGGAAGAATTGTGAAATCTATGTTGACGACTGATTTGAAGTTGCAGCGGCTTTGTGCTCTATATTCGGAGCCCAATATTTTTGTTATTATGAAGGGTGTTGTTGTTGGGACTTCACAGCGACAGCCCTCACCCTACAGACCATTTATATCTTCAATGAGTCCACCACCGAACCAGTATTTTAGTCCAACGGTTGATGACCTTCAAAGATTTGGGTCTTCGATGTATTTTGGTGCATCTCCGAACACCAATTACGATTCTTATGGTCAAGGTCTCTTTAATACTTTTGTTCATGGAAGTGCAAGCGGTAGCGGCTCACAACTTCCCAACCTAAATGAAGAGGCTCCTGTTGAAGAAAATGAGGAAGAGGAGGAACATGTGGATCCTGTTGTAACCTAAGAAGTTCCATACGACGAAACTGAAATAGGTGGTGGCCATGTGAATCTCGATGATGATGATGAAGCAGATTTGGACGAGGAGTCATCTGATTAGGATGATGAGTCGTTCAGAGACGATAGTAATTTTCGTCTTAATTGTATTGTTGCTGAATTCTCAGCCTGGATCCGAAATGCTGGCGATATGTCTGCTTTTAACTCAAATCTTATACCGACACATCCTCTGCCATAAGGATGCAAAGTGGATGCTGAATTAAATAATTGGTTGCTTCCAATTAGGGAAGGCGAGACATCCCATTCGGCTGCTGTGAAAGATGTCTCAGCTATACTCAAGACAGAATTGTCGTTGAACTCCTTGTTCTGGAGTAAAGATGAATTGTTCATTGTTGTGGCACTGTGGCATATGGAGCAATGACAGGAGTTTAAAGTACGGCGCTCTGATCATGAACGCGTTGAGTATGTTTGCAAGAGATCGACGAATTGCTCCATTGTAATACGGGCAAGCTGCAAGAGTAAGTGCTGGATAGTGTGCAAAATTGAACCAAATCATAATTGTCATATCAATCTTGCGGGAGTCGGTGCCAGATCTATCCGGTCGAAGGCTGCAGCTGCATATTTTGCAAGAAGGATGCGTTGTTACGGGGCGATAAGTAAGCCCCGAGAGATTATGGCTGAGCTGCAGCAATCATTTGGAATTCAAACAACTTACGGTATTGCTTTGCGTGCTCGTAATGCTGCTATTTCACTTCTGTACGACAGTATAGCCGAATCCTTTGAAAAGCTGCCACAATACCTTGAAGTGCTGGAGCAATACAATCGAGGCACCGTAACCTCTCTTGATCTTGAAGCATTTGCTGTCAGTTGCTTATTTTCACAGAATTTTCTAAAAACAGATGATCTAGAAGGAACATCATGATCATCAGAACAAGGATCAAAGGACGAGGACCCAAAACCCAAACCAGTGACCAGTGCAAACTCAGTCACCTCAAAACGAATCACTTTCTCACCAACCAAGAATAGCAATATATTATCATCATGACTCTTAATTTGGAAACTTAAGAGCTCTACTAAAGGAGCAAAATCACTGGGACCATTATTTTCCCAAACTAAAAGAGAACCAAATGGTCCTTCCCTAAACTGATTAACCAAGTCGTCCCTCCCCCCCCCCCCCCCAATGACTTTAAGGTCGATGCAATCCCCTTCAGTACTGTGGTCTTCGTGGATAACGTGACCTTCGTGGTTAAACCACAAAAAGCAGGCCTAATCCAACCTACGCATATTATTCAACATATAATTAATTACAAATACTCCAAAGATTTTAATTCAACATTATCGATATTAAAAATAATTCAACATATGATTAATAAGTTCACGAAATTCTACAGTGTTATACAATAATACTCTCATATCACACGCATTAGTTAAATTGGTGTTTCACACCACGGTGTAACGGTTTCCGTTACCATTACTTTAAATATAACTATGGTTATCCATCGTAGTTCACGGAATTCTCCCGTGTTATATAATAATACTCTCATATCACACGCATTAATTAATTATGTGTTTCACACCACGGTGTAACGGTTTCCGTTACCACTACTTTAAAATAAATAAAATTAATAAACGCTAAATATACCTAAATAAGCATCCACAACATAATTAATTTAATAAAAAAAATAACATAAAAATTATTAAATTAATTCAATTTGATCGAATTCAAC
The DNA here is from genome assembly GCA_026898455.1 of Plectranthus barbatus. NCBI lineage: Eukaryota > Viridiplantae > Streptophyta > Magnoliopsida > Lamiales > Lamiaceae > Plectranthus > Plectranthus barbatus. The sequence goes on along the minus strand of JAPKLW010000234.1, from coordinate 313,307 downwards.
CTAATCAAACATCTACAATAATTAATTTAATTTGATCGAATTCAACCAAATTATACAAGAATAAACATCCACAACATAAATAATTTAATTAAAAAAAATAAGCATCTAATAGAACCTAAATAAAAATATAAGGTTTCAATTATTCCTAATTTGATTAATTTTGAGTATGTTTGTGTTTTCCCCCAATTTGATTTTGACCTAATTTTGCCAAGCATACACCATCAATTATGTTTGGGATCCTTAATTAATCAATCAAACTAAATCTAATAACACATTGTTCAACACAATTCAAACTACTCTATGAAATTTACACAAATTTACACATAATTTTCGCAAGTTCCACAACTAAATAATTAGAGAAAAAGAACAAAAATACACGGTTCAAATGGAATAAAATGGTTGAAACTATTTATCTCATTATGGGCGGCCATTGCGTGAGAATAATTTTTGAAGTTTTGGTCGATTACTGATGCCGACCGGACCTTCCAATTCTTTGTTGTGTTTGTGAAGAAGTCGACATCTGAAGTCGAAAGCCAAAATTGGGGTTTTTACGCGTTTTGTATTTTTTTTTCAGAATGGGGCCCGGTCGGTGTCACTTATAAGACATCAACCTCGACACCGACCTACGTGGATCAATGCCACGTCAGTCGGTATCCGCGACATCGACCTACGTGGCGTCGATACTGACTGACGTGGCCATAATTTTTTTAAAAAAATATTGCCACGTTGGTCGGTGTTGGGGGTCGGTGCCTCAGCAGTAGACACCGACCACACGTGGCACCGACTACACCCTCCTTTTTTTTAAACATATTTTTTATTTTTTATTATTTGTTAGTCGGATCCCGTGTTAATTTATAAGTAATTGACCGACAGTTTTACTTTTTTATTCAACATGTCTCATTCTACTTGTTTTTTTGTGAAAATAACGACATTTAACTTCTGAAAATTGTTAGATATGTGCAGTGGGTATTTCTTGAAGCAAAATAATGTTTTGGGTATTTTTAAAATGCTTATAACTGAAACTGGGTATTAATAAATCCCACTCAAAAATATATATATATAAGAGATATGTAAAAAAAAATCATTCTCTAAGAAAAAAGAATATCTGAAAATTGTGCACGGCATAGTCTCACTTAAATGTAAATCTACAAGCTATACATAATAGGTAAGACACTAAATCACACTAGATACGATATATAAAGAAATGGATAAAATTGGACTTTGATAACATTTGGAGTTATTAGTCAACCTTTTGGGCAACTAAATTACACCTAAATCAGCTTATGCCTACCAAAAAAAACAAGAGTGAGCTAAGTAAAATATACTAGAAAAAGCGCCGGTCAGCACAGTAGCCAGCTCTGGAGCAAGATCCCACCGCCCCTCTCCTCCTCCCAGCGCCGCCATCCCTCCGCCTCTCGGTGTCTTGCTTCTGTCGCTTTATGATGGCGCTCAGCCTCTCTCTTCTGTAGTTGGTGTTCAATGGAACAGGCATTGCATCGAGCCCCATGAGCTTCCCCACCACCCCTGGCTTGCACCAAATTACACTCTCCCCGCCCACAACTGAAGGCAGCCTTCTCGGCCTGTTCTCCACTTCCAGCTCATAGTTTCTGAACGAAGAACGATACATGGCGTCTTTGCCATCCAGAGAGAAGCGTGGGTACTGATTCAAGGCGTTTCTGGCGCTTCGCAGAATGTCGCAGCTGCTCACGCACGACATTCTGTGTTGGATCATATTCCCATCTGCTTTTCTTCCCATCTTCTCCTCCATCTCCAGCTGCAGAATCATTTCCTCCAGAGTGGGCTGCCTCTGCTCCGCCACCCTTTGTGGGTCGAGAATTGAGGTGGAGCTCTCTCCGTTGCACAAGTTCTTGAGCCCTTTCTTCATCTTCAACCCAAATGAGTTCTTGAGAAGGAGAAACGACAGATCCTTCATGCTGGGGCCTTCTCTTTCGAGAATCATCTGCTGTGGGTGAAAATAAATTAAGTGAGATAGATGCTTTAAAAGCAATCACATGATTGAAGAGGAGGGGTTTCACAAGCTTCCCACCTCCGGGAAAAGCGCTCTCAAGATACTAATTACGTGACTCATTTAAAACAGTTCGTTGAAAGCCTTTCATTTCAAACATAATGGATATTCAATACTTGCCTCCCAACTAGATGAGCATCATTCAGATTCATGAGATTAAGATCGACATGGATATTTATATGCATGGGGTGTCGTACAAAATTGCATTTATAACTTATGGAGAGCCAGATCGACATTGACCATTGCTATTTGCTATTGAAGAGAATTGATTTGGGGCCAAAGCTTGCATTAGGTGATCTCTTGATTTGGCTACGAACAAACAAGGTAATTAATAAACATTTGCAGCTTTGACAAAAACATCATAGTCCAGTCGCATTATTGTTGACAAACAACTACACAACTCTAATTTCTAGAGGGAACGAAAAAAAAACTCATCTCATCTTACCGGAACTAAGTTATTAAAACAAACCAAGATACATCGTGCCCAAAACTAACTACATATTGCCTCACTAATTTGGTACAATAAATTACGAGGGCGGATTGCAAGCAATATAAACCACACAAGTTGTTTTGGAGGAGGGCAGGATGGTTAGGTAATTAAACATACAACTTGAAGCAGCACTTATGTACACATACAGACAAAATTAGATGTCAACTATGAACACTACTCTCTTCCCGCTGGAGCTTCATTAGCTTTGACAAATCGCCCCTTCACTCGCTTCCTAGTATCTGCTCTTGCTTTTCTCGATTCATATCGGATATGCTTGTCATATCTGCACATCAATGTCTTGCCCAGATCAGGAAAAAAATAAAAATGCAAGGGATTTTCCATGTGTAGGGGTTGTGAAAAGAAAAGCAGCTACCTCCTTGTTTTCTTCTTTTCCTTGTATCGTTGCATAGCATTGCCTCTGTTATGGGCCAGAAGCTCCATGTCACTCTTTGATATAGCTGCCACGCTTTCGCTTGTCATTAAAATAGACTGACTCATGAACTGCATATCTTTTGAACCACGCTTGGTTAAACCCGAACAAGATGATGGCCTTGATGCGGGTAAATTATTGCTCTCAGATGTAGCAGGCCCCTGACTTGGTGCCTGGTTATTCGTGGCACTCTGCATTTGACAATGTGACACAACTCTAAGATCCAAAGTATTGAAACAGAGAAATGTAAGTAACATAAACAGCTACAATATCGAAGAACCATAGTGACCATTAACATGATCTGGAGATTGATACTATAGGTTTGCGTTCTTGTTAGTTAGTTGTTTGCGAACAGCATCAATTTATCGCTTGAAAACAGGATACGAGCAGTCATGCTCATCCACCTTTTGGCCATTATTTGACAACGGAATGCTCTACAGATTTATCAGGTTCAAAAGAGACATACTTCAACTATGAAAGAAAACTCCCGTTGTTCTTGGACATGCCTACTGCTAGCAAAATATGTTTTTCTACGTAAGCATGCCTTCTAGCGATGAATTTAGCCATCCTTGTAATCATTAAATACTGTTAGACGGCCTACTATTATTCTTCCCATGCTCCAACTATTCAAAAGAAATAACATAAAAAACTACAATAATAAAGAACCATGGTGACTACATCTTTGGAGATTGATAATCTTTTGTGCAATAAGTAGAAAATGTTTGTGAAAACGTATCAAGAAAACCTTTGTTAAGCTCAAACAATAAAAATTAAGAAAGAAAACAAGTTGCAGTAATTCAGCATAGACCATATTATGTGCAAGAATTCGATGGGAAAAATCAATTTGATTTAGTATTTCTGAAATGCCGACAAAATGAATACCTAGATGGTCTTACAATGCCAGCCCAATAATGTAATCCACTACTAGCAGTTAAATCTAATTGAAAGTTGAAGGATTTAATCTGGATTATTATACCATGATTTATCATTTCTCAAGAGTCGGATGAAGCAGCGAACATGATATTAAAAGCGCAAACCTAGCAACTGAATTAAACGAACTGGACATTAAGATAGAGAATGCCAGAAATAAAAAAATGCTTACACTAAAGGGGATTATATCCTCGTGGGCAGAACAGTTCACTCCAGAGACGTCCATCCCTCTTCTTTTGGCCAAGGATGCATCTTTCAGTAGCTCCCCATAACTTTTCACAGTGTACAACATGTCACTTCCACCATACTCTAGCTCGACAGGGCTAGAATCTTCATGCCTTAATTGCCCCAGATTGAAGTCCCATATCTACAGAGAGAATGCAGCCATTGTTATTTTTGCACAAAGATAATAAGTAAGCCATTTGCAGCAACGGAACAACATAATCTCAAAGAGCACACAGTTATGGCATTTCAATTTGGTTGGCGAAATGTTATTTTTCCCCCTCATTCAACGTCAAATTTAGAAGCAGGGTTAGCAGTATAGCACAACTTAGTAGCACCAAACCCATCAGAAGTCCGAGTATTTCATTTCTAGATACCCTACTAACAGGTGAAGGCTAACAAGCATACGCGAAACATGTGCATGAAAGACGCAGCCTGCAAGTAAGGGTACAACGGAGGAGGACAATAGCAAGAAAAAGTCCCAAATCAGCAAATAATGAGGCAATAAGATATGTAATTCAGCATGTGGTACATATGCCTGGAATATCCTACAAGTTAGAAAAAGCCACTCGAATAACTAGATTTGATTTTCATAGCATATCTGAATAATGACAAGTGGCACCATGTAACTCCAAATCTTATGACAACAAATGCACGTTTGATATATGTAAATAATTCGCGGTAAAATTAAAATTTATAATAATCATAATGAACGAATTCTCGCAACTTCCTATACGATCTCTAGAATTTCAAACATCAAAAAGTAATGTCAGCATGCGGGAAGTGTGATGAAAAACTGTCAAGCGATAGCAAAATAGCCCACTAGTCGTTCCATCAAATATTTTTTATCCGATGAGTATAAAAACATTAAGAGAAATAATAGATTCAGTAAGAGCAATCATTATATAAAAATAACCTTCTATGAAAGAACATTTTCAGCAAAAACGTTGTTAAGGAAATATGAGAGATGCAGCCGAAGAAAAAAAAAACACAGATCTAGAAAATACCTGCGAACTGTGATCACATGCAGTTGCGTTCCACAACATATTGCCTTCCTCCTTCCGATTTGCCGGCGTCTGCATCATAAGCAATGACGTAAACGCTCCGCCCTGCGGCAGCTGTTCTTGCGCTTGCTTCTCGAACTGTCCACAAACACTCTCCTGCCGCCGCGCACCGCCGCTCGGTGTCCGAGGTCCAACATCCCCCCCATCTCTACCTTCATCGCCATCACAGAAGACGCCGCCGCCACCATCCGCCAACAACTCGAGAAGCTGCTTCAAAATCACCTGCTTCTGCTTTCCGCAGCTCGGATTCTTTTTCTTCACCAATTCGCCCCCGCAATCCGAATAAATCATCGAACTCGCATTCGGCACCATCAGCTCATCGAGAAGACCGCCCCACTCGTACGCCGCCGGCTTCTTCTCCACAATCTCCAAACCCCAGGCCGCCGCCAACTCGAATGCCGTGGGACAGCCCGAGAAACCCTCGATAGGGCTACGATCGTGCGCGGCGGAGACAAGTCGGCTTCCGTGGGCATCCCAGTCGCAATCCTGGCAGAGCACGAGGCCGTCAGTGGAGCAGCGGAAGGCCGCCGGCTCAGCGGCGCAGTTGTCGCAGATCTGAGAGCGGAGGTGCTTCTTTGAGAGGGCGTTGGCAGTGTGCACGTGCTGGTCACATGAGAGGCAGAGCTTGGCGCAGTCCGCCCGGCAGTAGAGTATCGCCGCCCGCTCGCCGCAGAAATCACACGAAACCATCTCGATTCAGATTGATCTATGGGTTGAAGACTATACGAAAACGCAATTTGGAGGGTCGATTTTTGATGAAATCCTCCAAAACAAGGGAAGAAAATAGAGCATAGGCGGTGATAATTGATGGATTTGGGAAATTTTGATTGAAAACCAGTTTGATTTGCTTCAAAACTCACTGTTGATGCAGAAGTTGAGCCTGGAGGAAGGTGTGCTTATTTATATTTATATATAAATATAATTATAATTATTCACACCCACCCCCTTTCCCATCTTTCACAATAATAATCAATCTTACTGCTGCTAACTCCCTTTTGCTTGATTGATTGATTATATATTTATAGAATTTTACTATTTTAGTCTCCTCTCATTCTATTTCCCCAGTTAAAAATAATATATATTTTTATCAAATTAATTTATAGAAATGATAAATATCCACACAAGCTATATATATTGGCGGATGGGGACCACACCTAAAAATATCTAAACCTTTTTGCTGAGCTGGCAAAGGGCATCTCCCTTTTTCTTTTCTTTTTACCGACATTATTCTTTCTTTATTTTCCAGCCTTTTTGGTTTTTACATTTAATAGCAAATAAATATGAATTTGCCATTTCCAACTGCCCACACATCTATAAATTTAAATTGTTGTAAATATATTTATATTTTATGTGGCCATTACTTGTAAACTTTATTATTGGGCTTTATATGGTCCTATTCATATGTTCAGTTAGGGTTTGTATATATTGACAGAATATGGAGAAAATAAAGATGACAGTTATTTTTCCCTCTACCTGCGTTTCTCTCTTTCTCTGTACAGATACTGTTTTCTATGTATAAAATCTTCTCAATTCACAACACGTTATCAGCACGAGACTCTAACCAACCAAGTGAGGATTAAATTATTGGAAGCGGCCATATCAAATTCCCGTCGAATGGAGCATCAATCTTATCGGGTTATATCACTGTTCTTTGCTATTAATAATCACATAATTGTATATGGTTTGGAAATGGCCTCTCGAATTTATTTCTTCTCCATGAATTTTTATTTTAGTAGTGGGCACCCCGATTTCTATTAAGAGATTTAAGTTTTAATTTTGGAATTTCTGTGAGTGATTCAGTTTATGAAGGTTGGATATGAGGTTGCGATTTAATTGGTTTACAGATCTTGAATTTGGATTTATTGAGGATTGGGCAAAGATTTTCTTTACAGAAGGCAGCAGAATAACGTGCCTTCACCCGCACTTTTACCACAAATACATTTGGCCTATTTTTGCTTTCCCTTTTCGTACTAACAGATTGCAATTTGGTGGTTTATTTTTCAATCGAAAAGGCCAAGGAAAAAAGAGATGATCTGGAAAAGAAATTATAGGTCACCATATCTGGGGTTTCAATTTTGTTTCTACTACATGTGGACATTATTATCCTTTTATTGGTGAATTATTATTAGCATGGGTTACTGCTATCTTTGCAAGGATTATTGGATTATTAGCGCGGGTTATTCTTCTTTTTACACGGATTATGAGCATGGATTATTTTCTTAGCAATGAAGATATTTGGATTATTTATATCTGATTGAATATTTTTGAACGGTTATCCGGACTATTGGCAAGGATTATCGGATTATTCTTGTCTCTGGGATTATTTGCTTGGATTCGGAGTATCTTTGTTTTTGGCATTAGTTGAATCATTATCTTTTGGAGTTATTATTTGGAAGCAACTCGGTACCGGTTATTATTGCTCAGCGAGATTATAATCAACATGGATTATCTATTTTATTTGCATACTCGGATGTTGTATAAGTGATCTATCATTGGCCTCAATGGACAGGTAACTCGTTCTATACTAAACTCCTGTATTCATTGAAATTTCATTAAATTCTTATATTTATCATTTCTTATTTTTTTATCTACTGTATTTTAGAAAAATATAAATAATTATTATACTTTATCATGTTGCAATTAACATAAGTTTTTGTTGGGAAAATTATCAAAGTTTCCCTTCCCCAGTTGATAGCTTAGATCTTTTGATTTGGTGTTTAAGTGTTTTGGTGGATCAAATCCTAAGTCCTACCAGCGTCAGTTTGTCTCTAGAATAGCTCTAGTCTCAAATGTAAAGTCTTGTTTAGGTCTTTTGAGTTGTAAGTCGTAGCTGATCAAGACTCATGCTGACACTGTTCATCAGCATGAGAATCTCTTACCTGGTGAAGGATTTCACCAGCAGACGACTGACAGACCCATGCTGACACTGTTCATCAGCGTGGAGTCAAGAGCTAATGACTGGCTACTGTTCACCAGTTGGAAGGATTTCACCAGCAGGAGGCTGACAAATCCTACCAGCAGAATACGTGTTCTGGCTGACACTATTCACCAGCGGTGAAGCCACCAGTCATGGGAGATTCCAAGAAAGGGTTAACATCCAGACAAATTGGTAGACCTTGATTGTGCTAAGGAAAGTCACCAGCAGAGACTGCCAGCACAAGATCACCAGTATGTTCTACCAGTCGGAGGTTACCAGCAGAATTGAAGATTCGTTCTCCCAGAGTCTTAGAGACAAAAAAGAAGATTCGTCTGAGGAATATACTGACAAAGTAAGACTTTAAGGAAGGATATCCTTAAAGTCTATCAGTTCAAGACACCAGTTGCGATTCCTCGTACTGACGAAATAGAGCCGTTCTGACACAAAGAGGTCTGTGTCAGAAAAAGCAGACACAAGCATGGCGCTTTCCGGAAATTCCTACCTGCCGCCGTCAGAAGGACATGCGAGGACAGAGACTTTTCCGGATGTGTCCAAACGGCTAGAATATTTGAATGGGATCCCTCGGCTATAAATACCTGGGATCCATCAACATTCAATGTTCTTGGCCAACTCTTCACCTACCGAAAGACTGAAATTTATTACGCTCAAGCAAGTAAAAGCATACATCTTTCGAGGCCTTTCAAAAGGCTATCCGTGTGTTGATTTATTCAAACACGAGACTTCAAGCTTCCAGCTTGTAAGTTACAGACCTCGCTTGGTGTTCTTTCTCTTTCTGAGGAAGAACATAGCAGCTCTAGAGCCAGCCAGCTCTTGAGTTATTACGGGCAGTTTGTCGTAGAGGATTTACGTTCTTGGGAGAACTCAACACCCAACCAGTCAGAGGAGGAGATCAAAGTGACGTGCTCGCACTCCATCCATCTGACGAAGAGTTGAAGAAGGACAAGGACCGGGAGCGGTTGATCCAGTGGACTGGTAGACGGGGCATCTACCAGCTGGAGATAGATCGTAGGACTCTTTGTACCGGATTACTCTTATAGTGAATTTCCAGTGAGTCGACTGGAGAGTGGACGTAGATCAGTTGATCGAACCATTATAAAAATCCTTTGCCTTTATCTGCTTTCAGTATCTAAATTTGTATTTGAAACCCAGCACTCAAGTGCTGGTGTATATCTGAAAACTGATAACTGTGCAAACTAGACTTAAAATATTCTAAGTGTTGAGCTATCAGCTGACCAGCCAGTCAGCCAGCCAGCTGAGCAACCAGCAGGACAGAGTGCAAGTTAGACTTATAAGTTCAATATTTCCGCTGCGTAACGTTATACACTCTGATAAACCGGGACCAACAGTTTTAATGATCCACAAATTTTAAATTGTGGAATGAGCATTTGGATCATTTTGGGCTTATCATAATGTGTCGGATTATGAAAAGTAATATTGGCATAATATACCTCTTATCATAAGATATGTGTGGACCAGTTCATCCAACATCAGAGTCATTATAAGTATTAACGGTCCTATTTAATGTCTCTACTCGATGGACTTATGCATGCTTATAGTTCTCGCACAATGATATATGTGCTATACAAATATCGAGTACAAAATCTAGTTCTTAAATTCCTCAATCAATTTCTTTTAAATGGATAATGCTGGTCAATTCATATAAATTCATGATTGAATATAAATAACATTAAATCCGACTAACTGCATATTTAATATATTCCCCCAAAATAGTAGTGTGTGATAAATTAATAATCATTTCCCATCTGCGAATTATTTATTTTACAGTCTAAATTTCTATCACCACCAAAACGTACCTCTATGGGCTCTCAATTAAAAATAAGAATATATATTGACTGTAAACCTCCGTCGATAATCAAAATCTAAATGCCCATATATATAAGGGGATCAATGTGTTTGGTACGTGACTGTATATATAATGAAGATCATTTCTCGGCATTAGGGGGAGATTAAAGCCCATGATTGATAGAATGCCTCTTTAAGATCTTCAATATTTTAAATCCATGCACTAACTAATCAGAACTGGAAGTTCAAAATAAAATTAACTTGCAATATTTAGCAAGTAATCTGCCATAACTATTTATTATAAGATTATTTATTATAAAGGAGTGAATAGATCTTATGCACCATAAAGAAAGTATATATGGACCGTATATATTAAGTGATACTCCTCAATGCCAGAAGCATGAGAGATTTATTGGTGCTAAAGTTAGATATCCGCGGAAATAAATCTCAATAAAGAAATAACACTCCTATAACCTCCTAAAGAGGATTGTCCTGAAGACAAGAAATCCCAATGACTAGCACGTGCATCAAATAATAATAACATTGGGATCGCGGAACAACCAAGTTATAATATTATGGGAAATGTGGAAAAAGAAAAACTTGGTTAATATTGATATTACTATGAATTTTATGTATAAAGGAGAAATATGTTATAAAATCACAGTTGTCGACAACACATATGTCTCTACGATTGCTCTTATATTACTATACATTTTATGTATAAAGAAGAAACATGTTTTAAAAGCCCAAGTGCCAGAAGCACTATTATTGACTGAAATAAAAGAAGCAATTGAGACAGAGCTTTTACTCGCTAAATAAAATACAAGTGTATACTTTGTATCACATACACTGAAAATATTATCTCTGCAGGATACAAAATGGTATTTATATAAAAGAGAAATGAGATTAATGAGGTGGTGAAATATTAAGCGAGGTAAATTGCTCATGGGTTTTTCGCAGAGACCCATTATTGACTTTGATCAAAAATATTCTCCTACTTTTAATAACATAATGTTCCGCAACTAAATATATGGCAGAAAATATGAAATTATACATATGCAGTTAATGAACGTCATGATTGAATTTTTGTATTGGTCATTGGACATTGGTACCTGTATGAATATCTTTAATTAATTTAGAAAGAAAATGAGTATTGCAACATGGTATAATTCATTGAATCGAATCCTTCCTGTAGAAGGAATATATTGAAAACAATGTATTATGTGTACATTATTGAGAAACATAAAGAGCTTGAACAAGCTAGCTCATGCATAAAGGCGGAGTTTTAAGTGAAAGACTTGATAAGATCAAGTGCTAGTTGACCTGCAGATCAACTATCTCCTGAAGAGGTTTTTATACATACCAGTCAACTTTTGTGAAAGTTCGTCCACACAATGAATATGGTCATTTGATCCAAAAGTGGATAATGACTCGTTTAGATTTAAAGAAGATAACAAAAGTATATATTGGACCAGTAGTTCCTTACTTGAGTGTTATTATAACACTATTTTATCAGGCCTGATATGACATTTGGAATTACTTGTTGGTAAAGATGAAATTTTCTCTTATAAGAAGTGTCGGGAAGATGTTAAATACATCATTTGTTGTCTTCATGGTACAAGATACTTGTACCTTATCTATCTTATAAAGAAATCAATATATGGTATTTGTAGTATACAAGTTGATGATTACTATTCCTTTGATCCCCATATTTTTGTGTCTTGACTGGTTATGTTGTTATTATTAATTGAAACAATATATTCGTGAGGTATATAAGGTTACGACAAGAGTGATATTCCTCATTATCTTCGTTAAGGATAATACAATTAATTGTGTTGCACAAACAAGTGTTGAGTATGCAAAATATTTATTATTTGCATTCTTTTACAGTGATAATCCTGCAGATTATTCACATAGACTATTCCGTGTTTACATTTGAATAAATATTCATAATAGATTATAGTTGGAGGATTGTTGTCTTCAGGGGGAGCGACAATCTCAAATTATCTTGAGATTTCGAAAGTTAATATTTTGGAGGAGATTAATAATCTCAAAATAGTTTTCGTGTTTAGACCCTGAAGGTCTATTCTACTCAAAAGCTTAAATAGATGTACTCTTTTTCCTTACTAAGTTTTTCCCATTGGGTTTTCTTAGTTAAGGTTTTTAACGAGGCATCTAGTGCAACACATGAATAAGCTTATGTCTTGTACTCTTTTCCTCGATTGTTTTTCCCACAGGGTTTTCGGCGAGGTTTTTAACGAGGCATGAACATAACGAAGTAATGTCCAAGGGGGAGTGTTGTAAATATATTTATATTTTATGTGGCCATTACTTGTAAACTTTATTATTGGGCTCTATATGACCCTATTCATATGTTCAGTTAGGGTTTGTATATATTGACAGAATATGGAGAAAATAAAGATGACAGTTATTTTCCCCTCTACCTGCGTTTCTCTCTTTCTCTGTACAGATACTGTTTTCTATGTATGAAATCTTCTCAATTCACAACATAAATCACATTTTTTTAAATCTTTTTGGAATGAGAGTCCACATCTAATATCTAAGATTTTTCAGTTGGGCGGATCTATATATATATATATTTTTTAAAGTAAAGAAGTGATCTAATAACTGTTCTTGCTTAAAATATATAAATAGTAATTAGTATATTAGTTTTTCTTATATAACTTTAAACAGATAATAAGGGCATATTATTATTTTGAATTATAACATTTTATTTGAAATTGTCAACAATTCCTACTTTGACAGCAGTTTCAAAAACATTAATTTTAGTTTTTTAATTATTTTTGTTAATTTATTTTCTTATTTGTGCTTTTTTATTTATAATATACTAATATAGTGTTTAAATAAGTTTTTTTATTTATAATGCAGTGTTCCAAATAAGTTTTCAAAATTTATAATGTAAGTTCCATTTTAATTATTGTGTACTTTTATGTTGTATACACGACACAAATATCCTATTTAATATATGTATATTTATTTAAAAAAACACATTAACCTGATATAATGTTTAATATACTTATTTATTTATTATATTACTTAAAATATAATATTTCCGTGCAACGGGCGGTTGATATTCTAATTTAAATGAAAGAAAAACATTTTTGACATGCAAATCCTTGTTTTTCAACTATCTCTATAGAGATTCAACGATAATGTAATCTAATAATTTAATAAAACATTAATTTCTTTTATATTCATAATTTAATCTATAAAATAATAGAGTATTATTTATGTCTCTTGCAATGATCTTAATCTAACCTAATTTATAATTAAAATATTAATTATTTCTCTTTTAGGAGTATAAAATTTAAAAATTAGTTTAAATTCTTAATTAATTAAATAAATAAACTAAAGAACTTACTTATAATTAAATAATTATGCACCATCTACTTATAATTTTTTTAAAGAATTGAAATATTATTTTTATAAATATTTATATTATATATAATTAAAAAAAGCTGAATCAAGTATTTAATGAAATGTGAAGGGCCGAGTGATTGCTCTTGGACTGTACACTGAGAAAGGGCATGAGTTTTATCTATTTCTTAATTTAAATTATTTTATCTTATTAGATGACCATAATCAAAAGACCACGAGTGTTGGTAGCCTTATTGTTATGGTTTATGGTCATTTATTTTAGTCTAATTTGCTACATAGTTTAGTTCTAATACAGAAAATAAGTATCGCCCTTACCACATGATAATGGGATATTAGTCTAAATATTTTTTTTTAAAAAAAATTACTAAACTAGCAAACTGTCTTAAATTGCAACCAAATGCTAAATTAAACGTTAAATTGCCTATTTTTAAATACTGGCTATCACACAAAATTTGAAACCCCATTAAAGCATTTTTTGTCGTGTGCTAATCTCATCTATAATTATTATTTCATCACATCACATATAATGAAAGCATTTATTACAATGAGTATACAACGGTTTATTTCTCCTATCTGTTAACAATCGTACATGTATGAACAATGGTATCCTCTTGTCTCACCGATAGGGACGATCATACGGCGTGTTGTAGATATTACTTATAATACATGATTTTTAGCTATCGTAAAATCTTTTTTCAATTATGCAGTAAATGATGATGTTCTGTTTATTATAAGTGACATTTTATACATAATAACTAAACACATTCAGACGAAAAAACTTGAATTATTTTTTCAAAGTGAGTGATGTTGATTAATGAGAAAAGATGTCAACAACTTGTCCAATATTAGAAAGTGATGGTCAAATTTGTGATAGAAGAATATTTATAAAAAACTTTCCAAATATTATACATTATTTCTTTATTTTGGCATCTTATATTTATTGTATTCACACATAATATTTAACACTAATTAATGCATCATCGTGTAAAATCTTAGTAATCTTATGTCAATACTATAACTTAATTTGTTACTATTCTATGGAAATAATAATTTATATTTCATTCAAAGAAAAAATGATGTACAACAAAGTTTACATAGTAAAAGAGATCAAATCTATCTAGGATTTAAAAGATATATACAAACAAGTAATACAAGATTACAAAAGATATACATAAATCTACAATATATCTTAAGAACTATTACTAAATTATTTATATTCATGTTGGTCGCAAATTTATAGTGAATGTATGTAGCAAAAGACTTGTATGTGGTTAGACCCAAATTAACTCTTATTCAAGACACTTCGTGTTTAAGAAAACTGATTAAAATTGAGTTAAACATGTTAGTCGGTTCAGGAAATACATGAACAACTTAGTTAATAGTTAGGTTTGATGGGTTTTGTATACTGAAAGCATTTATTACAATGAGTATACAACGGTTTATTTCTCCTATCTGTTAACAATCGTACATGTATGAACAATGGTATCCTCTTGTCTCACCGATAGGGACGATCATACGGCGTGTTGTAGATCGCAGAAGACAGTATGATCACTTGACCTAGTGAGACATAAACCTTGATCACAGCCGAGACAACGTATGAGGATACGTCTGTCCGGATGGCTGCGGCATTGTCGGAATAAGTAGTCTGTCTTGGTTACTTGACATGCTGGTACGCAGAGGTGGCGTATTGATGGAACGCAGTGAGATATATTCGTCTGTCTGACATCAGCGAATAAAAGATCTCGTTATATTGATTGAGTCCAAACCTTAACGAAGGTTCAGGGGTTTGCACGGGTTGACTGTTGCTTTGACTTGCCATGGTGGAGAGCCTAAGTAACGTGCTCGTATATCCGCATCTTGGGTAACAGCAGTTCGTGTAGTACCGCCTGAGACTGAACTTAGGTAACCATATCCGAGTAATAGGATGAGGACATTCCCTGAGGAGCTCAATAACATTCATCGTGCCAAAGTCCTGCAGACTGATTAAGTTCAGGCACGAGTGATAAGGTTTGGGTGGTACTACTCAGGAATAATAAGATATTAATTAATTGTAGTTAGAGCTTGTCAGAGGCTCCGATTAATTAATGAATGTCAGAGGTTTCAAAGATTTACCAGGTCGGAATTGAAACTTGGCTTCCAACCCAGGTCAGAATATCAATTAGAATACGGGTCGACGAAGCATTATTTTTTGTAGGATTCGGTTGAAATCTAGGTCAAAGCCCAAGTCGGCATGCTATTTTATTATTTCTTAATTATATTTTGATGAATTATTAAAACACACTTCGATTGGAATCCACGCCAACACTCAGATCCGTAACTGGTCTAGATGCTATTATTAATATTTTTTAAATTATAATTTAATGAAATTTCAAAATATTGTAGCATTAGGAAATGGATAGCACCCTAGTATCCTGGATTTTAAAATTGTTTAAATCATACAAAGTTTATAAATTAATTCAAAATTCAATTTTTTTTTAAGAAGTACAATGGTCACCTGAATGTGGCAGAAAAATGTACTTCGAGTAGTATTGAATATATTTATAAAAGTGGAGATTTTGTTATGTGTTATAGCTGAGATGGTATTCAGAAACTTTTCTCAATAATCAATATATCAAGTAAAAAAAAATATGAATTTAAATAACTCAAGAATAGTAATAAAATCATAATATTGAGAATTATAAGATCTTCAAGAGTTGTGCATTAATTTGTACTATTTTAAAATTAAAGTCGCAATTTTATAAATTGTAAACGTGAGATATCAAAATTGAATACTAGTTTCAATCTACATTCGTAGGGATAAAATAGATGCAAAATATAATTTAGAAGTAATTGGAGATGAGGATGAAGACGAACAATTAATTTAGAAATATTCTTCAAAAGAAAATGATGTTGGTCAATGATAAAGAAGAATTTATCCCAAACTTTGCACAATCCCATCTTCAAACACAAAACACAATATAATGCTAGCCTAAAGTTAAGTATAATGATTAGTGATGGGTTCTTTTTGGGTTGGAAACGAGAAAAAAAATGATCAAATCTCGAAATATATATATATATATTGATATATTTGTAACTATTTTATTTTTTCCCATCAATTAGGTCCTAATTGTTTACCACCATTAAATCATGTAATTCATGCATCCAGTTTGATTGTGATGCTAAGACATATCCACATCGAGTTGAGTCAAATATAATAATTATAAAAAATAATAATAATATTACGTGTGAAATTATGATTTGGGAGGAGTATTTGTATTTCTGAATGGGACTCTATAATAATATTTTTACGTAGCCATTGCAAATAAATTTAGAATTTCGAAAAGGGAGTATTTTTCTATTGAGCATTGAGAATAAATAAATGGTGGGATGGGGGGTTGAATTTATTTTATGGAATAATAAGGTCGGACAGCGATCTCAGATATAGGGACTTATTATTTTATTTTGTAGAAAATGACAAAAGGTGTGGACCAGACCATGATATGTATATTTTTAGTAGGATTCATGTCTTTCTACATTTTCTCTCTTTCAAGTTTCAATCTTTTAATTTACTTCAAACTAAAATTGCTCATCTTAATTTATAAAGTACTTCTCTTATTTGAAGAGATACTCCAACAATAATAAAATATTAGTATATATAATTTTCTCACTAGTTGTAGCAAATAAGCTTTAATTTAATACTCCCCCGTTCCGATTATATAGTCCACTTTGATCTTGCACCTTTGTCAAAAATTATTTAATATTTAAACAAACTTTCAATATTACCCTTATTTAAAGTATTAATTAACCTCTCATTTTCATAATATTACATTTAATATTCTCATTTTCCAAGATTATTCAGGGATGTAATGGTAAATGATCATATAAAAACAATACCAAATATAAAAACTGAACTATATAATAGAAACACCTAAAATAATAATCTGAACTATATAATTGGAACAGAGGGAGTATATTTATTACATAGAAAATCAGAATCACGTGCGACAGTACCATAAAAATGCAGCTGATCTATTATTTTGGCATTTTCTAAGTAAAGTTTTGCGGCTCCCTAGGTCCCCGCTTACGTCACGCGTGACATTTTCTTCCTGCCCATTTTCGTCATTTCATGTCTACGATATAAATAAATTATTTTATCCAACTTTTTTTTTTTGAGAAGATTCATATATTGTTAACTTTCTTTTTGTTTGTTTCTTCTTTTCTGGGAAAAACCTGAATGTATATACTCCATACTATTTCAGTTTTTGTTTGATTCAGTAGAGATTATATGATTTTTACATATGTATTTTGAACTTAGTTATACTTATGTCAGATTAGTCTTATTTTTTATTTTCATATATTCCGTTAGATTAATCGAATTCCCTAAAAGAAATTAATTTATATACATTAATAAAATATAAATTAAACTAAATTAATAAATATTGATTATCGTGTCCGATTAAAGTAAAATTAATTGACAAAGTCTTATGTGAGACGGTATAATCATTTTTATTACGAGATGAATATAATGATGTATTTAATTCATTGAAATAATGTATTTCTTTATTATAAATGAAGTATTCCTTTCTTGCAAATAATGTAGATATAATATATTAATAAAATAAAATAATATATTTAACTTATTAAAATAATATATTTAAGTCCGTCTCACAATAAAAAATGGTGACGAAAGCAACCCAAATTAATTATATGGGACGGAGGGAGGAATAGATTGATAGGAAAGGTTATGAAATACTTTATTATTTAACAAAATCTATTATCGTAAAGAGCAACGATAATACGATTTGAAACAATTACCATATAAATGTAGTTGAAACAAAATATCCTCAATCTCGACTGATATTTCTCTATCTTAAAACAACGATTTCTCGTGTTAGTTTAGTGTTATGTTGATTGGATTGGAGGTATTTTGTTTTATCTGCTTAAATTGATACCACTGTGTAATCTTATCTTACAAAACCTCATCATGTATGATTTATTTATTTTTCCCAACATGTGATTAAAGAATTATTTATACCGACCAATGGATGTAATATTTTGATTTTTGAGACTCGGTGTATTTATGTGTGTGTGTGTTGAGGTTACCTTTCACGATCACGAGATTCATCCGTTTTTAAGTATGAAAGTAATTATGTTTCAATTAATTACTCCCTCCGTCCCAAGTAAATTGTCCACATTTCCTTTTTCGTATGTCCAACAATATTAGTCCACTTTCCTAAAATAGCAAATTCTCTACACTCATCAATAAAATATTCATCACACTAACTCCCACTATCACTCACAAGCATTGGTTATCGTGTCCGGTCAAATGTGGACAATTTAACAGGGACGGAGGGAGTGTAATATATATATCTCTCTCTCTCTCTAGACGTATTTGAAACAGAGAGAGATTGCCATTCCAATCCATACCATCTGGGTTGTCACGTCACCTGATGAGAGTGGATCATAACTCTAATCTAAGTTATGTTTGGCACTCAAAAGTTTATTGTCTGAGCAAATTTCTTTTACTTGAGCCTGAACCTATATTTCTAGTAGAAGCCTACTCTCATCATACTATTATGGAGTACTTTATATTTTGGTTGAAAGATTAATTTGGTGCTCCTCCCCTTTCCTCAAATAGAATGTGAATGATTTCCATTTTCCAATGCCAAAACTTACAAGGGAAGCAAGGATTTTCATATTCCACAAAGTTCAACTACAAACTACTCTCTCTCTCTCTCTCTCTCTCTCTCTCTCTCTCTTGCTGTTATCATGACAACACAATTAGTGTGAAGGCTTAGTTTTCTCCTAAAAAACCACAGTTTCTCTACCCTTTAAAGATACGACTCTTCTTGTACCTACCTACAAGTACATGGGAACGTGATACCATCAAGCTTCATTATCCACCTCTTCTTCAACATACACCATTTCAATAATTATTCAATAAATTTTACTACTGGAACACATGACATGCTACTGCCATAACAAGGTGTATTATTCCAACCATCTTATACTTCCAACTCAAAAACTGCAATTATTTTCAACTCCTGAAAATGATAATAAGAATAGGAGTAAGATATTTTTTATTTTTCTCATTAGGGATGGCGGTGATGTCATCAATTGGAGTATGGAGAAATTAAAATCTGACATGTCATACTCGCACATTGCCAGTATTGAAGAATTATGGGGCTCCTTCCATAATTGTTTACGAGCTTACTGTAAAACTTCATACCAAGCCCACAGCAATACCATGGCTAACAGACAACAGCATAGGGTTTCTAAGTAATCTGAATGCCTCCAATCCACAGGATGGTTGCCCAACTAACTTTTCTGCATTCATCATCGCGCTCGCGCTGCCAAAAAGATTTACTCGAATTGCCTAAAACATCAGTCCTCATACACCACAACTCAGATTTGGAAAAAAATTTCCAACTAATATGAAGGAAACCACAAACATCAGTCAATAACAGCATTCACTCTTCATAAGCTTGTCTAACGAGGTCACAGCAGCTCATCAGCCAATTCATGGCCCATGACTCATGATGGATATATATATATTCTTAATCCAAAAATTATACATTACCTAAACACTTCTCCCCATAACCAGAACTAATGCAGAAAACTCACTTCGGCATTCAGCTGTCTTTGGTGGCATTGGAATGAACCAAAGGTACTTGTGCCAAGGTGAGATTCTAGTGAGAGGCACTTCTGACCTGAACAAGAAATGTACGCACAGCACCACAAACACTAAATCATTTTTACGCATTTGTTTGCATGAAAATGCAATTTCATCTTAAACAATCAGTTAGATAAGCACACCAATACATCCGTGCCTAAGCTCATCAAGATAATTCACCTGGAATCCCCCAAAAATATCACAAGTTATGCATCCAAAGAAATTTTTGTATTAGTCAAAAGTTGCAAACACTTGATTTATATGCAATACTTAACTTCTGCCAACAATCCCTTTCCAAACATATACATATACATATATTCATAATCATAACACGACATTTCCAATTATTTTAAAGTATGTTATCAATATACAAAGTGCATATGAATTGCAGGGGTGCTACAGTAGGGCTCATACTGGCCTCATCAAGTCACGCAGGCAAAGCAAAGCTCGGTTGTACGTAATGTGGAGGATCCATCACAGCACAAATATCAGACTTCTCAAAATCAGCAACCTAGAAAAAAATTAAAAGGTAATACAAACATTTTTCAATAATTAGTACATAGCATAATCACAAAGAAAAGAACAAAAAAAAAAGAGAAATAATCAATTCAACCTTCTCATTGCAGCTTGGACAATAATGATACTTGTGCCATAGACAATCCATTGAAGGGCACAGAAAACAGACTCCAAGCATAAATGGCATCATGCAACCAACAACCGCAGCAAAACTTGGTTTAGATCTGCAGTAAGAGTAAAGGCAAGGTTTGCAGAGTAAGAAAAATGAAGCGATGCCTTAACAATGATCCAACTGGAAATAAAGTTAGCTATCACTAAACTTCAATACAGCCTGTGTTGGTGGAGTTTATAACTTCAATAAGTTATGAAATGAGTGTATATGGCTAAAGAGTTATCTTTGATCGAACAATTCTCCTACTGAAGACACAACCCAACTCCGATCCGTCGACGATAGGAAACGACATGCCAAGCACAAACGTTCTTGAACTAAAATTTATCAGTCTGTTTGTTTCGAGTATTGAATACATATCGTTATCACATGGCAATTGTTGATATATGATCAACAACAACATACCCCTAGATCCAAAATTATAGAACAATACTTCCAAAACCACCAATTTCGAATATTAGGGTTATCGTCTTTCAATATTAAAGGCAAAATATTCCACCAATAAGCTGAAATGTCAAGAAAAAAAAAACAGCCATTTACAAAATCCAAGGAGGAAAAAGAATAGGAAAAGGGGAATTTTACTTGACGGAGGTGACGCCGGAGCCGCCGCAGTAAGGGCAGTTAAAGGGCGCAGGGGTATCACGGTAAATTGTCTGTTGAAGGGGGATTCCTTTGGGGTCTCCAAAGACGGCGTTGGGAGGGATTGCGCCAGCTTGATGAGGGTTTTCAACGTAGAAATGCTGCGGCATTGGCGCCTGATACGCCGCATGGTACGGAATCCCGATTGCCGGCTCGTCGTTCTTGGCTGCTTTCTCCATGGCCGTCGCTGAAACTACAGTGGATTTAATCACCAAGTGTCGAAGATTTTGAGAAGAGAGATGAAATCGAGAATTTGGAGATTAGTATGAGCGTTTGAAAAATAAGAAGGGAAGAAAGTAATAAGACTCGAGAGAGAGGGTAGGCTGGCTGGCTGGCTTCTAGAAGGAGGAGAAATTCTGTCATCTAGATTTGTAATTTTACAAATTTGACATTTCTGAACACGTCCAAGCTGAATAATTTAAAAATATTTAAAATTTAGAAAAAAAAAGAGTATTAATATATCCCGAAAAAAATAATCGGACCGAAAATCAATATCAAGAAAAATAAATCGAACGAAACCGAAAATTAATATAATCGAACATTTTTTGGTTTGGTTTGATTTTCAATTTTTTTGGTTTCTTACTCACCTCTAGGGATGGTCCCTGAGAGTAAGGGTGTGCACAGTTCGACCGAAATCGGCCAAACCAAATTAATTTGGTAGGTTTGAGAAAAATAATTGCCCAGATTGGTTTAAAATTTTTCAAACCGGATGATTTGGTTTGTGTTAGGAAATTTGTTATAATTTTCCTATTTATTATGTTTTGGTGGGTCAAAGATTCAAGGTTTAACCAGTCTAGGTTGTCACTATATTAGCTTCAGTTTTGTTTTCAAATGTAAAGTCCTGTAAGGTCTTTCTATCGCGTTGTAAGTTGAAGTTGATTCGAAAAACAGACTGATGAATCAGTATGGAAGGTGCAAAAGGACTCAAGAGACTGTGAAGTCAGCATGGATCTGATCAGTTTGGAACTGATCAATCTGAGACTGACAAGTTTGGGACCTCATCCATCTTGGAACTCGCCAGTCTGGGACTGACCAATTTCGAACTCTTAAATCTCAAACTTACCAGTCTGGGGATCATCGATCAGACTTGTGACGTTAGCCAGTATGGATTTTCGAGCATGATGATATCAACATGGAACCTGAGTTCCAATCCTCGCGCACAAAGACAAGAAGAATTTGTCTGGGAAATGGTATTGACAAAGTACAAACTTTAAGTATTGAAGATTCCTTAAAGTCTGCAAGCCCAAGACTTCAGTCTTGATTCCTTAGACTGATCAGTCTATATTCCTCGGATTGACCAAATGGTGTCGTTCTGACAGAAAGGAGAACACTCACTGTTGCAGTCAGGAAAAGTAGGAAAATGTACAGTACTTTCCGAAAAAGGCTACCTATCCGCGCAGAGTGAAAGAACATCAGATTGGTCGAACATCCGATGTGTCTAATGGCTCTAACGATTTGAATCTCACTCCTCCACCTATAAATAGTCGAGGACCTCAACAGATTCAAGGACCTAACACCTTTCTCTCGAGCTTACCAAAACTCTGCAAAATTTACAACTCAACCATTAGAGGCTTTCAAAGATTTTCCGTGTGTCTTGTGCACACGAGACTCAAAAATTTTTGTTCTTGAGTTACTCTTGATGTTCTTTCTCTCCAAGAAATAGTACAACAATCAAGTATGCTATGTACTTTGACTATTACGGGCGTTCTTAGCCGCCAAGCTGACAGTTCAGAGGTGAACTATAAAGACCTTATTCCGGCGACGAGGAGACTGCGTGGTTGCCCACAGTCCGAGGAGCTGCGAAGTGAAGAAAGTACAAAGAACCGGGCGAGTGAGCATGTGGACTGAAGGATGAGGCATTCTTCAGCAAGCAATAGACCGTGTATTTATTCAGTAAGTGGATTTCTGTCTGAAGAATGGACGTAGGACCTTTTGTCTGAACCACTATAAATCCTTTGTCCTTTTATTGCTTTCTGCTTTATCAGTTTACGTACTTTAAAACTCAGCATTCAGGTGTTGCAGTGTAAACTGAAACTGAATCTTAAGACTATAGGACTTAAATCACAAACTGAGTTTTAGACAAACGAAACTGAGACTGACACTCAATTTGGATAAGTGCAAGTTTATCATTAATATATTTCGCTGTGCAACTTACTTTTATTCTGAAAAACCTGGACCAATAATTTCACCTATGATTTGAAGGTTAAAACCGATCTTATAAATAAAATTATTTTAAATATAATAATGATAATAAAATATTATTTGATAGAAAATTAAAATATCAATTACATTGATACATATGTCCGATTTTTATATTCTTTTGAATTGCAACCCTATAAATTAACTTATATTTCATTCTTTCTTGCAACCACGACTTTATTTATTTATGACTTATATCATATTATAATTAATCACAAACGAAATATATTTATATTAGTTTTATTTTTGTACAATTATTTCATTAATATTTAATTATTAAATTGATATACAAAATTTTGTTGTTTGCAATATATTAGTTGAGTAATTTTTCAATCCGTTTAAGCCGGCCGAACCAAACCATTTAATATGATTTGATGGATTTGGTCTGAAGAAATTGGTCTGAAGAAATTATTTGGTTGTTTGGTTTGCAAAATTTCCAAACCGTAACTATTTATTTGGTCCGTACTTCGTCTCTTAAACCGGCCAAATCAGATCGTGTACACCCCTACGTGAGAGATAGTTTCTCACATTAATTTTGTGAGATGCCAAGGTCCATATTATAAAAGACTTCTATACATCATAACACGAGCAAATACTAAAAACATTATTTACTTGATAAAAATTTATTATTTACTGAATGAAAATTAAATATATCCATTTCTGTATAAAGTTACATCATTTATCAAATGAAAATACTTTATTTACTTAAAAGTTCAGTTAAAATATATGAATAAGTTTAATACATTTAAAAAAAATCGTAATTTTGTCTTATACAAATTTCGCTGTAAAACTAATTTTTGAATTTTTTGTAAATATATTATTTTTTAAATAGAATCATATAATGAGAATGTAGAGATTTTGATATTTTGGAACTAGTCCTCTCTTTCACCCCTCCCAACTAAAAAGAAAAAAGAAGGTTATGTGTGGTTTATAATGAAACAAGTACTCGTGTCATGTTTCCAGCCTTCTCACTTTAGATAGAACAAAGAGGAAACAATGTGGATGCAAAGATCCCGTACATCATGGCTGAAGGATGGTGATAAGAACACTAGTTTTTTCCACCGCACAACAAATGACAGACAAAAGAGAAACTTTATATGCCGCATTAAAGACAAGGTTGGAGTTTGGACAGATGATGAGCATTCTATTGGTAATATCTTTTCTGACTATTTCAGGAACATTTTCACTTCTAAATCGGCAATGAGGGTTAAAGAGGTCCTGTAGGTTATTCAGCCGAAAGTCTCAACTGCTATGAATGAAGAATTGACTGTTTGTACCAGGAAACTGATGTGATCAATGCTCTCAAGAAAATGCATCCACTCAAAGCACCGGGACCGGACGGGTTTCCTGCCTTATTCTATGTTAAATTTTGGTCCTCTTTAAAATCTGATTTGATTCCGATGGTGCTGAACATCCTCAACAATAGTGTTGGTCCCCGATCAGAGTTATTTTTTTATGCAGCGGAAGTATTATATTTATCTTGCACGTGTCTTGCTAAGGTCTCGCTTAGCAAGCGTTTATCTAAATGTTTTAGCTCGTGTATTCGTTAAATTGATTGCAGTTTATACTTCAACACTTGGTGTGTTGGGTTTCAAATAATCTCACGACAAACAAATAGCGTAATAAAGCAGTAAAGGACACAATGGTTTTTATAGTGGTTTGAACAACTGTTTTACGTCCACTCTTCAGTCCTTTGATTGAAAGTTTCACTAGAAGAATAAGTACAAGGTCAGGCCTGATCTCTAACGTTGAGCAGCTCCCCTGTCTGGTCAGCGCGCACCTTCAAGCACCTCGATCTCCAATCTTCAACCGGTGTCGCTCCTTAGAGTGAGGATAAACCTCCATTCTCCTCGAACGTCGACTGCTTGGAGTTTTATAGTTCTTCCCGGAATCTATTCTTATGTTGGCATTGCCCGTACGAATCACTCTTGCTCTGCAATAGTGACTGCTAGATTCTTTCTGGAGTAGAAGGAATCCCAATATACCTTTAAGAAGATAAACTTCTCAGGTCTTCGAGCTTCTATTAAGACAGCTTGCAACAAGGTTCAATTAAGAGCTCGGTTGTGTTCGCATGTTAGAGAGACTGTATTTGATCTCTTTTGATATCTCTCGTATGTGTGAAGTTGCGAAACTTTGAATCAATTAAGGATGACACCTATTTATAGGTGAAGATTCAAACGGCTGTTTGAATCTTATCCGTTAGACTCAAAGGGAATGCTCGCCTATCTGCATGCTTCCTTTTTCTGCGGTGGACAGAGACTCTTCATGTCTCCTCGTCTCTAAATTGGCGTAGCAACTGTTTTTAGCCGTCTCTTGTCAAAACGGATCTTTTGTAGGTCTGAACCCTTTTTTTATGATGTAATTTACATCCTCTTGGTTGGTTAGTTCATCTCGTAATTTGTAATCCGTCTGATATTTGGCTTTGTAACTTTTCTCTTGATTGTTGATTGTCGTCTGCTGGCTACTAATGTGAGTCAGATGTTTCTGTAGTTTGCTGGAGTTCCTTCTTGAGCATCCTTGTCACTTCCTTTGCATTGCTAGCCTTCCTTATCTTTGGCGATCTTCAGCAATTATGTCAGTTTGCTGACTCCTTCAGCAAACCCAATTCACTCTT
>JAPKLW010000234.1:267210-287206 GCA_026898455.1 Plectranthus barbatus | reverse complement strand
CAATTATGTCAGTTTGCTGACTCCTTCAGCAAACCCAATTCACTCTTATTTCTTATTCTATTACAACACAAGTATGAATTCCTATACAGGACTTTTTACAAATGACTCGATACAGAGTTGCTATAGCTTTGATCCACCAAAACATATCAAACTATGGTAATGAATTGATTTACAATGGAGGGGTCTAACAATATTCCTAACAATTTCCCCCTTTTTGGTGCGATCAAAGCCTCTATCTTAAGCTTTAAATCTAACTGATCAAGGGAAAGCTGATTACTGAGATTACATAAACATTTCCAATCAAATCTATTCTCAGTGTCTCAACTCCCGTAGACTCAGTATTGTTCCTAAACATTCCCCCCTAACGTATCAAGGGTATTGCTCGAAAACAAATCAATCAGGTAAATAGCTTCAAGGTTATTTTACCAAGTAAACACAAAGCATATTTACGCATAATATCATCAAGAAATTATGGAACATTTCACACACACCACATTCCACGCAGTTTGCTGATTACACTAAGTGTGTAATTTTAGCTTATTCATTTAAATCAGCGTTGGACAATGAAATGTTGTATTCAACATGGGTTAGTTTTCATTGATAGTCATATATCCTTTCATACATTCACATAACCCAAAAAAATTTGTTCAACCAGCTAGGAGATGTAGAGTTTAGAGAGATATTACTTCTTTGTCGTAGAGGAGTCTAAATCAGTAGCATTTTTAGCACCTGAGGAACCGACAGTGGGCTTCTTCATTTTGCCGAGAGTTTCTATTATCTTCTTCATGAAGTTGTCCACGAGAGCTTCTCGTTCTTGTCTTATGATTCTTTCATTTTCTTCAATTTTCCTCTGTTTTTCTCTCTCTTCTTCTTCACGTTGTCTCCTTAGCTCTTCTTCCTGTAGTCTTCTCGCTTCCAGTTGATGAATCCTTTCTTCTTGATCTAATCTTCTTTCAGCTTCTTCAGCTAACCTATTCTCTTCCCCCTCTTTGATTACAGCAAAAATTCCAGTGGAGAAGGTCTCGAAGTTGTCAAGTTAGATGGCAAGAATCACGTCTTTAGCTTCAGACACTTTGGTAGAGATTTCCTTGTGCATGATTGGTATCATTTGCTCCCCGATACTCCGTCCTACCATAGTATGAATGTAGTGCTGGAGATCCCTCTGATAGGAGCTGGTATTCAAGGGCTCAATTGCCATGAATGAAGATTCCTCAGCAGGTACAATTTGATTTTCAGTGGTAGACATGAGAGCTGTGGTTGCCAATCTTGGAGTTGAAGTGGATGATTGATCAGCCGGAGTCATTACAAAGTGTGTGATTTCCCTTCCTTCTTCTTCTTCTTCAGCATGATTCTGTGCGGATGGCCTTAAGTTATGTACTCTGTAAGGTTTGCTGGCGAGTTGATGAAGGATTTTCTCCTTGAATTCCAACATCTTCATCCTATATTCCTCTTTCTTTCGTGCAACTTGTTCTTCTACTAGCTTCTTCTTCAGTTCTTCAGCAGCGGCCATCTGACGTCTGGTGGCAGTAGATTTAAAGTTCTAAGTGAATGGTGGAGATTCTTCTATGGCGTATTCTGATAGTGGCAGGGATCGATCTCCCGTGGCTGCTCTGTGAGCCTTAATCTTCTGTAGCCTTGTAGCAACTTGCTTCTCTGTATACTGTCTCTTGGATGTCTGGTTCATCCAATCATCAGCCCATTCTTCTTCACTCCTCCAGTAATTAAGACCCATCCTTACCATCATGATTGAGCGATCCTCATAATGTAATTCATGAGTGGCATAATCAAAGAATCGCCATCTCTTGAACTCTGTTCTCAACCATTCTTGATCGGACAATTCTCCTTAGAGTTCAGCAGGATATGAGTCATTGATGTCTGCAGCAGCTTGAGCTTCTATGAACATGCTTATTTCTTGTGCCCAAGAGATGAGATCCTCGTTCTCCTCATCTCTTGCTCTTGCTGAGACAGAAGGACACCACTTCGCAATCCGTTGTGCTTTGTAGTTCCTGTCGGGTGGTCCTTCCATTGGCACTCTTAGAGTTTCTTCTCTAAACATGGATTCTCCATCTGTGATAATCCCTGCATCTTCTTCATCATTAGTGCTAGGAAGATCACTGAAGGATATACCTGAAACTTCTGGAGAGCTGGGAACCGGAATGCGTCGTTGCCAGATGGATTCTATGGTTCTGTCAAGCACACTGGTGGTATCTACCTCTGTATTCCATCCTGGAACGGTAGAAGGTTCAAGACCTAGTCGTCGTAGATATTGCTCATTCCGAGCTCGCACACTTGCTGTGAGCTCTGCTTGTAGTTGTGCTCTTGACTCAGCATTAAGAGAGGTATTTGCTTCAGCAGTAGGTTCCTCAACATTTGCTTCTTCATTGGCTGTGGTGATCTGCTGGGCGTTCTCTGGCATGACTGTTTCTGAATCTGCATTCCTCTTCTCTGCTTCCTGATTTCCTGAGCCAATAGCTGGGATATGATCTAACGCTGTTTCCAGATCAGCTTCTGCCATGGTTGTCACAATTTGGCTTCCTCCTTGCTCAGTCAATTGTTCTGATTCACTTCCCTTTTCAACAACAGGACTGCTACCTTCTTTCTCAGCAGCCTGCAACAGATTTCTTGTAGTAATTTCTTCAGCACTTACACTTCCCCCTTGATCGGTGGCGGGCTGAAATTGTGTTGCGTCACAACTCCTTTCTCCTTGCCCTGGAGTTGGCAATCTCCTTGATTCCTTTAGGGCTTCTTTCAGTTGTCTTCGCTCAAGATCAACAATTGCTTCCACATCTTCAGCGAACGTGACCTTACTTTTCCCTTTCTCGGCTTGTAATTTCTCAACATCTTTTTGAGTGATGCGACCTGTTTGTTCTCCAGCTTGAATCCTGGCATTGCGCTCTTCATAGCTTGCCATGACTTCTGTGTATCTTGAATCCCTTTCTTCAAGTGTCATCTCAAGTCGGAACTTGGAGTAGTCTCTTTGTTCTTGTGCCCTTTGGAGCGCTTTCCTTTGTCGCCTTTTCTTTTGAGATTCGTTCTCATCGGAAAATTCAAGCCTTTGCTTTGCAGTGGCATCTGTGGATTCTATCACCGTGTCCTTGACGACATCTGAGGATGGTAGAGAAGTATTTATCTCAGGTACATTGATTCGGAGAGTGTTACCTGAAGATCCTCTTTGCTTGCTCCTTCTCTTGACTTCCTCATCATCACTCGTTGGTTTCCTTTTCCTTTGTTAAGGACTCCTCTTCGTTCGCCTCCTCTTCAAGTCGGTTTGATCTGAGTGTTGACCAGTTTATTGTGATAGAATGTCGACCAAATTTTCAAGTTCAGTAAATAGAACATCATCTTTTGCTTTGCGCCATTCTTCTTCAAGTTCCTCGGCAGTAAGTGGAGCAGTAGTAGGCATAACGATATGCCCTTGGTATGGTTCCTCTTCATCAGAGCATGCCTCTTTAGGGTTGACGTTGCTCTTACCCTTCGGTATCAATGGTTCCCTGATATTCTTCGATGGTTGTTGTTTTCTGGTTGGCGGTATATAGTTGGAGTAGATCAAATCCTCACTGCGGTAGCATTTTTCTTCTGGTACGATCCCTTCCAGAAAGTGGCTTATCTTCAATCCAAAGCCTACGTGTTGAGTGAACGTGTGATCCTTCTTCACACTCTTGTTCTTGTAGACACGCGCTAGCCATTTGGTGTAGATGAACTTTGCCCAATTTCCACGAACTTGATCTTCAATGGCCATCATAACAACAAACTTCTTAGCACTTAACTCAGAAAGTGAGCCAACTTCTCCCACTAGCATCCTTATGAGTACCTGTGCTAAACTTCTCATTGGTTCTGCAAGAGATTTCAGTGGTGCTGCTACTTTCCATGAATCGGTGTATGATTCCGACTTCCATCTCAACCATCTTTTCTTCAACTCGGCTTCATCGTTGATATTGTAGTTGGCAACATCTTCACCATTATTGCGAAGTCCGTACGTCTTCTCCAAAACTTATGGGCTTACTACAATTTTGATACCCAAAACACTCGTGGTGAAAAATTTCTCATCTTTATCAACAATTGCACGCGCGAAGAATTCTGCAACTATGTGTGGACGAAATGTCTTTGGTTCTGCAAATAAGTATCTCAGAAGGTTCTCCCGGTCGAGTTTACCTATGAGATCCTCACACCAGTGCTTCCGGAACAGTAGCTCGTACAGTATCTTGTCTTTCTTAACTTGAGCAGCCCTTTTCTGTTCATTGGTAAGTTCACCAGGCCATTTTCCATGACTTATGGCGATCAGACGGTAGTATGGAATGGACTCATTGATGTCCTCTGTCTTGTAGACGCCTGTGAAGGTTGGCTGGAACTGTTCTGGTTCTTCGAGCATGTTGGTGTTTTCGGCTGATTCGGCAGGGGGACTGGTGCGGTTGGAAGATTCCGCCATTGAGGTATTCTTCTGATAGTTTTAAAAAGTGTAGAAGAATGTTGAATCAGAAGTTATGACGGTATTAGGGTTAGAATTCCCAAATCAAATTTGTTTTATCTAAGCCCTCTTTAACCAGCTTCCACTGTGAGCAGTTGGATCTCCTATTCTGATATGGATGAATCAACGGTTGGGCAGTTGGTGACGGTTCGCCTTACGTCCTACTTCCTCGGAATCGTGAGTGTGGCTGACGTGTCTCCTTGGCATTCGTCGCCGCCCTGTGCTAGAGTTACTTTTTAATGAAAGCAAACTCTATAATTTCTTCATCATTAGATAATCCCGCCTTTCGAGATATATTTGAATCAATTATCTCTTCCTTGCTGGTCAACATGCAGAGATGCATATGTTTAACACAAGATAACCAACAATGTGAAATGCCTATGCTGAGAGCTGGGACTCAGCATACGATTTTATCCCTTTGATATGGAGTGTCATATATCACCTATTTAGCTGAGAGCTAGGATTCAACATTCTTCCTTTGCTTTGAGGTGAGTGACATAATCCTGGACCTGATTTGCTGAGAGCTTGAACTCAACATTTCTTCTTTGCGGTCCTTTGTTCAGTAGATGCTTATACCTTGCTGAGAGCTTGGACTCAGCATTCTCTTGAAATAAATTTCTAGCAATCTACCGAACCCTGCTGAGAGTTCAAACTCAGCTTTTCGGGATTCTACTGAGAGCTTGGACTCAGTAGACAAAATAGACTCTTCTAAATTTTGATCCATGTAGGAGCAAGAGTCTCTTTACTGAGAGCTTGGACTCAGTAAACCTTTTCCTGTCTGTCTGCTATTCCAAAATAGCAATCATTATCAATCAACTGAGAGCTTGGACTCAGTAAGTACCGGATATCTGCTGAATGCTTGGATTCAGTAGTTCTTCTAGACTCTTTAAATTCAATGAGCGTTTAAGTTCAAGAGTCTTTTTACTGAGAGCTCAACCTCAGTATTTGTCGGGAATCTGCTGAGAGCTTGGACTCAGCAGTGAGCAGAGAGTAGTTTGCTTGAATTTATTCTCCATTTTCTCCATTCAAGCACTCTGCTTCCGATGGGGTTGGGAAGACCTTTGAGAAATTCCTATCATTTAATTTTCCTTTTCATTTTTCAATCTTTTTCATGGAAAATCATATTGTTTTTTTATAGGTTTCTGTACACAAGGAGTGTAATGATCTAGCATTTGATTCAGACAGTTATTTTGATTGAGACAACAGAGTATTGTCATCAAGACGAGCATTTTATTGATATCATTGATTTACAAGAGTTACACTTTGCAAAGTATAATACTACAAGTTTACAATGATCAATTTGTCTTCAGACTGCTCCAATAACGCCTTTGCTAGATCTACTCCTTCTTGGTCTTTTCCCGAGCTCATTGCTGCAAGCCGCCTTGCTTACACAACAATATGTTGTTGGAAGACTGAGAGATATCCAGCTTCAAGTTCATCCTCTGCCCTCTTGAACTTGCGCTCCCTTCTGGACATCTCTTAGGTTTTCAGCCTTCTTATTCTCCGATGGACAACATGTGGAGAAAGAAAATCCACGTCTAGCAGATCTCGCCATCTGCTCAGATTAATGCTCTTGTCCATTTCTCTTATCATCACCTGGCACTTCACAGATGTTTCCTAGAAATAGGATGGGTACCATCTGTGATGCCACCATACCTTGCTGTCCTGGATGCCAAGTAGATGCATTTGAGTTGCATCTATTTCCATCCACAGACACATACTCCATCTTTCTTCTTCGTCTCCATTTTCCGATGTTAGAGCACGGAAGAAGAGATTAGGAACTAGTTATTTGAGAACCCCTACCCAAAGGTATTCTCAAATCTCGTGACTAAAGAATATCCATCTTGAGATTTCGGCATTTTCTATCTGAAGAGCGTGAGCTTGGACACACTCTTATTCCGCATCGTCTTGAAATGACCAATAGATTTTCACAATATTATCCAAGAACAGAATGAGAGCTGGGACTCATTCTTCCATAACCTCATCTAATTCCAATAAGCCGAGCTTAAAACAAAGCTCTTTGAATCTGCTTTCTGCTAGAGGCTTGGTGAATATGTCTTCCTGCTGATCCTCTGTTCTGATGTAATCCACTGATATATCCTTTTTCTCGACGTAATCTCGAATGAAATGATGTCGAATATCGATGTGCTTTGTTCTGGAGTGATGAACAGGATTCTTCGTGATGCACATCGCACTGTTGTTGTCGCAGTAAATTGAAATGCAACTAGTGCTGACTTCATAATTTTGAAGTTGTTGCTTGATCCACAACACTTGTGTGCAACAGCTGGCAGCAATGATGTATTCTGCTTCCATTGTGGATGTTGCTACAGAGTGTTGCTTTTTGCTAAACTAGCTTATCAACTTATGACCTAGGAATTGGCATGTTCTGCTCGTGCTCTTTCGGTCAATTCTACAACCTCCGAAATCAAAATCTGAGTATCCTGTGAGTGTGAGATTGTCTGCTCTAGGATACCAAATTCCTAAAGATTTTGTTCCCTTCAGATATCTGACAATTCTTCGTGCATACTCCATGTGTGACTTCTTTGGATTTGCTTGATATTTGGCACATACACCTACAACATATGAAATGTCTGGTCTGCTGGCAGTCAAGTATAGCAGTGAGCCAATTATTCCTCTGTATGCTGTGGGGTCTACGGATTCGCCTTCTTCATCCATTGATATCTGACATGCTGTACTCATGGGAATCCACAGAGTCTTCATCTTTTCCGGGCAGAATCTGCTGATGAGATCTTTTGTATACTTCTTCTAGTGAATAAAAATCCCGTCGTCTGATTGCTGGACTTGTAGACCTAAGAAGTATGACATTTTTCCCATCATACTCATTTGGAAGTTAGTTTGCATAAGCTGAGAAAATTTCTCGCAGAGACTTAAATTTCTTGATCCAAATATGATTTCATCCACATAGATTTGGACAAGCAAAATGTCTTCAGCATCTTTGATCAAGAATAATGTTCTGTCGATCTTCCTTTTCCTGAATCCATTCTTCAACGAGAATTGTGATAACGTCTCATACCACGCTCTTGGAGCTTGCTTTAGTTCGTAGAGAGCTTTCCTTAGTCTGTACACCTTGTTTCCGCATTCGGAGCCTGGAGGTTGTTCCACGTAGACTTCCTCCTTTAATTCACCATTAAGGAATGCACTCCTGACGTCCATTTGGAATACTATGAACCCATGATGAGCAGCATATGCTAGGAATAATCTGATCGCTTCCAAGCGTGCTACTGGAGCAAATGTTTTGTCGAAATCTATTCCTTCGCACTGCGCATAACCTTTAGCAACTAATCTGGCCTTGTTGCGAACGACGAGTCCATTTTTGTCTCGCTTATTCTTGAATACCCATTTAGTTCCTATTATTGATTGATGAGTTGAACGATCGACGAGATCCAATACATGATTCCTTGTGAACTCTGATAGTTCCTCCTGCATTGCGTTGATCCAGTCGACTGATTTGAGTGCGCCTGCTACTATGGTAGGCTCTTATTGTGATATGAAGCAGGCAAGTAGCGCACTATGTCTGGTTCGAATTGGATCGACAATATCCCCTAGAATCACTTGAGTAGGATGATCTTTGAGCAACTATTTGGGTCTTTGCAGTTCTTCTACTAGAATGATTTGACTGCTTGATGGTCTGATGGGTTCTTATGAAGCTGGTACGTCAAAAAGCTGTAGAGTCTCCAAGCTGTCTGCTAGTCTTGTTGAGTCGACTTCTGCTGAACGATTGTCTTCTGGAATTTTGTCTGCTGGATCTTGTATTACTGGTGTAGTACTCCTGTCTGCAGCATTCTACTCCTGGATGTCTTCAGCAGGGTTGTCTTCAGTAGATCTCTTGCTATTCTGGGAACCTTCAGATTGTTGATCCTCTTTATCTCCTTTAGTTTCTTGTTGATCTGTAAGTTCTTCAAGAGATTGTATGGTGACCTCAGCATTACCAATTGCATCACAGGCCCTCTTGACTGTCGATTGATTAGTCAAGGTCTCCAGTAGAGATGATGATTCATTCATTAACCTAGTCGGATCATTCGGTTCAGCTTCAGAAGTATTCGAGTCCGAAGGTCCATTGACATCATTGGTTTCATGAAACTCATTTCTTTGACTTCTTGTGGTCCTGCACACTAAAGTAGCTTCATAAAAAAATAATATTGCATGTTATTTCCACAAGTTTGGTTGTCTTATTAAGCACTCTATATCCCTTATGAGATGGATGTCCATATCCTAGGAACACTCCTTCATCGGCCTTGGGAGAAAAAGTACTTAATTTCGATTTCCCATTATTATGGATATAACACGATGAACCAAAAATACGAAGATGAGCTAAAGAAGGCTTACGACCATGATATATTTCATAGGGAGTCTTGTTGAAGCGAAGATTCAATCCACTTCAATTCTGCGTGTAGCAAGCATTCATTACAACTTCTCCCCAGTATCTTTGACTTAGATCCGTATCGACAAGCATTGTATGCATGACTTCTTTTAAGGTTCTGTTCCTTCTTTCTGCTAGGCTGTTCTGCTGGGGTGTTCTTGCAGTGGACCTTTCATGTCCTATCCCAGCGTTGGCGCAGAAGTCCATCAATGCTCCATTGCAGAATTCTGTACCATTGTCGAATCTTATCCTTTCGACCGTGAGCTCCTTGTTGTTTTAAACTCTAATTATCAGCTCCAGAAGGATGATTTTCACTTCATCCTTGCTTTTGAGTAACCTCACCCATGTGTACCTGGAATAATCGTCAATAACAACTAAAGTATATAGTTTGTTACCTACAGTGGGTGGTGTCACGGGGCCGAATAAATTCATGTTTAGTAGCTCAAGGATTCTGTTTGAAGTAGCCTTTTTCTGGATTTGAATTAAAGGACGCTTTGGCTTGCTTTCCTTGTTGATAGGCTCTGCATACTCCTTCCTTCTTGAAGATTTCTTGTGGTAAACCTGCAACAATGTTATTTCTGGCAATATAATTGATGGTTTTAAAGTTCAGATGCGTCAGCCTTTTGTGCCATAGCCAATTTGTCTCTTCCTTGTTGAATGCTATGAAGCACGATGCTTGTTGACCACTTTCCCAATCAGCAATGTAAAGTCCTCCTTTGCTGATTCCTCTAAGCTTTACTTCACCGATGGTCCTATCTGCAACTTCACAACATGTGTCAAAGAAGGAAACGATATATCCATTCTCACTTAGCTGGCTGATACTCAGTAGATTGTGCTTGAGACTATCGACGAGGGCAACATTGATTATTTGCATTCCATTTGGCTCGATGCACCCTCTTCCGATTACTCTGGCCTTGGAGTTTGTCACCAAATGAGACTGAGGCTCCTCTGAACTTATGAAGTTCTGTGAAGATCTCTTCATCTCCTGTCATGTGACCTGAGCATCCACTGTCTAAGATTCATTCTTTGAGTTTTCTTGATATTCTTCTTTCTGGACCCTGTTCCTGCAAAACAAATAAGTTATATTTTCGGTACCCGATTAATTACGGGTCCTACAGGATTAGTTTTCTGGATTATTTCTTTGGGAATCCAAACTTTCATGATTTTGATGTTTCTTTTGTCATCACGTCTCACTTCCCTTTCGTTCCTATTGGCATAGTTTCGATAATCAACATAGGGATATGAAGTAGTGTGTCGAGTCATCACTGTCTTTTGAAAGTGTTTTAGAGTAGACTCTAGCCTCAAGTAGTTGTTCCTTCTACTTGGAGTGTATGCTGGCTTCCTTGCAACCTAGTAGATTGCTTGGCCTTGCTAGGATTTGTATGAACCGTCCTAGTAGATGGAACAGTCTGCTGGGTAACATACATTGACTTTGCTGGCTTCTTCTCAGCAGAACGAAAGTTCAATCTATGCTGAGCAGTCAGCTGAGGGATATTGGTCTGCCAGCATTTCTGCTGTTCAATTGTCATAACGTTTTCCCTCTTGTCTTTCCTAGCGGTCTGCTGAATCTTCCCAGTAGCTGGGACAAAAGTAATTTTCTTTGACTTACTTGATTCAGCGACGCAAGAATTTTCACTATCAAAACCTATTCCAGCAAAGTTCTTCGAACTTCTTTGGACACTTAGAATATCATCTAAATCTCTCGTGCTTTTTGAAAATTTGCACTGACATACATTTAACACTAAGTGATTACTTTTCAAAGTTTCATTTTCCTGTCTTAAGGTACTATAACTACTACTTAAGACGGAGAATTTGGTCTTTAACTTTAAAAGTTCCTCGTTTGCTGACCT
Source organism: Plectranthus barbatus (assembly GCA_026898455.1). Taxonomy (NCBI): domain Eukaryota; kingdom Viridiplantae; phylum Streptophyta; class Magnoliopsida; order Lamiales; family Lamiaceae; genus Plectranthus; species Plectranthus barbatus. Next base: position 276,510 of record JAPKLW010000234.1, on the reverse strand, counting down.
AGATTTATCAATCTCACTGGTCAAAGTTGAAAGCTGAGACTTCAGAGATGAATTTTCTTTCACTAGAATGTCCTTTAATGCATGAAATTTTGAAAATTCTTTTAGCAAGTATTCCACAATTATTTCATCTGATTCTGAATAACATTAATCAACAGTGTCATGCATATTATCAGAAATTGAAGCAATAGACAGAGTGGTGTTTGTTACCTGGTTTGTTGTGGCAGCTAGAGCTGATTCTCCTGTCTGCTCTTCATTGATCTCGGCCATGAACACCATTAGAACATCCTCTCCATCTTCCGATGAGTAGTTTTCGTCGTCATAATCTGGGATGTCTGGTAGTTCTGTCCTTGTCATCAACACTTTGGTGACCGCCTTCGATACGCGTCTTTCGAACAACTTCTTTGGTTATTCTCTCTCTTCTGGATCTACCTTTGTACATTCAAACTTTATGTGATCCGGAGAATCGCACTCGTAGCATGTTCTTGGAGCTCTCTTGCTATTTTTGTTGTCTGTTGGTAGAGTCTGCTGGAGATCTTCCTTCTTCCCTTTTGCTTTCAGCAATAGTCTTTGAAGTCTCTTCATTTGTTCCTCCAGCTCGCTCACGGAGCATTCATCTTCTTTGAAGTACGATCCGCCGGTGGAAGGAATATCCTTTGTTGAACTGGATTGAGCAGATCGATCTAAGTGGAATGGCTTCTTTGTTTTCCACTTTTGTCCATCTCTCTTCACAAAGAATGTTGCACCTTCCATCGATTCTTCAATGTTGACTGCAGCACGAACAACCTCATTCTTGTTGATCTGGGCGATATCCCATTTGTGATCTTCTAGTTGAGCAAACATGTCTTTAGTGCTAATCTTCGACAGATCCTTATCCTTCAGACTGGTTACTTTAACGAACCAATCCTCCTTAGGTACTCTTGAGAGAATCTTTGAATTCATGTAAGGAAGTTCGTACGTTCTTCCCAACTTCTTTAACTCAGCTACAATATTGTTGAATCTTGCCTCCATGTCCTTGATGGTTTCACCTGGAATCAAACAGAAAGATTCATACCTGTCTACCCATTGTTGTAGCTTGTTTCTCTTCCTTGATCCGATTCTTTGTCCAAAGTGGCAAGAAAATCCCACATTTCTTTAGCACTCTCGTACTCCAACGCTTCAGCCATAAGAGTAGGTGACAAGGCACCTAATATTAGATCCATGGCGATGTAATTTAGTTGATCACGGGCTCATTCTTCTTGAGTCCCTTCTTCAAGCGGCTTTTCCACCATTACGTGTGGTCCTTCTACGTCCTCTCCGATCCTTGTCTTCACCTTCTAGATCTTGATGGGTCCAACTTCGATCACTCGTCCCATCTCTGGATGCACGTTCATCAGTATGATCATCGACCTCTTTTCCCATGTAGAATAGATGTCTGGAGTAAACTTGGGAAGCTTTGCGTTGTGCGCCATTTTTCTCAACCTGAGCTAAACATAGAAAAACAGATATGCAAGGAAAATTTGGATCTGGATCTGGTCCTTGGCGACTCAGAAGCAGCTAGTCTGTAAAGACCAACCGCTCTGATACCACTTGTTGGTCCCCGATCAGAGTTATTTTGTTATGTAGCTGAAGTATTATATTTATCTTGCACGTGTCTTGCTAAGGTCTCGACTTAGCAAACATTTATCTAAATGTTTTATCTCATGTATTCGTTAGATTGATTGAAGTTTATACTTCAACACTTGGTGTGTTGAGTTTCAAATAATCTCACGACAAACAAATAGCGTAATAAAGCAGTAAACGACACAAGGGTTTTTATAGTGTTTCGAACAACTGTTCTACGTCCACTCTTCAGTTCTTTGACTGAAAATTTCACTAGAAGAATGAGTACAAGGTCAGGCCTGATCTCTAACATTGAGCAGCTCCTTCGTTTGGTAAGCGAACGCCTTCAAGCACCTCGATCTCCAATCTTCAACCGGTGTTGCTCCTTAGAGTGAGGACAAACCTCATTTTTCCTCAGACGTTGACTGCTGGGAGTTTTATAGTTCTTCCCGAAACCTATCCTTGTGTTGGCGTTGCCCGTACGAATCACTCATGCTCTGCAATAGTGACCGCAAGATTTTTTCTGGAGTATAAGGAATCCCAATATACCTTTAAGAAGATAAACTTCTCAGGTCTTCGAGCTTCTATTATAACAGCTTGCAACAGCTTCAATTAAGAACTTGGCTTGGTTGTGTTCGCGTGTTAGAGAGACTGTATTTGATCTCTTTTGATATCTCTCGTATGTGTGAAGTCGCGAACCTTTGAATCAATTATGGATGACACCTATTTATAGGTGAAGATTCAAACGGCTATTTGAATCTTATCCTTTAGACTCAAAGGGAATGCTCGCCTATCTGCATGCTTCCTTTTTCTGCGGTGGACAGAGACTCTTCATGTCTCCTTGTCTCTGATTGGCGTAGCATCTGTTTTTAGCCGTCTCTTGTTAGAACGGATCTTTTGTAGGTTTGAACCCTTTTTTTCATGATGATTATTCCATCCTCTTGGTTGGTTGGTTTATCTCGTAATTTGTAATCCGTCTGATATTTGACTTTGTAACTTTTCTCTTGATTGCTGATTGTTGTCTGCTGGCTACGGATGTGCGTCGGATGCCTTCGTAGTTTGCTGGAGTTCCTTCTTCATCATTCTTGTCGCTTCCTTCGCATTGCTAGCCTTCCTTATCTTTGGCGATCTTCAACAATTATGTCAGTTTGCTGACTCCATCAGCAAACCGATTCACTCTTATTTCTTATTCTATTACAACTCGAGTATGAATTCCTATACATGACTTTTTACAAATGACTCGATACAGAGTTGCTATAGCTTTGATCCACCAAAACATATCAAACTATGGTCTTCAGCAAGGAGACCCCCTTTCACCCTACCTTTTCTTATTTTGTGTTGAGGCTTTCTCGGCTTTCATTCATCGAGCTGAGCTTAATGGACTCTGTTGGGAAATTATTCCTAAAATCTCCCTTAGGATTTATTTGTAAAAGGTTTTGTTGGATCAAACCTTAGTAGTTGGTCGATCATTTGCTGAACTCTAGATAGACTAGCATACTCTGTAAAGTCCTGTATAGGTTTTATATTGAGTTGTAATAGACTAGTGTGCTAAGAAGAATTCCTAGCAGTCACGGAGAAGACGATGTTTGCTAAAAGACATTGAACAGCAGAATGCTAAGATATTAGCACTCATCAATAATAAGCAAACGGCTAGATAAGCGAGCAAACAAAGGATAGAGGAGTTATGTTTGAACAAGAGTCTTCAGATGCTAAACAAAGGATCCTAGCAGAGCAATATACAGGATGCTGAAGTCTCACTGCCGTTCTGACGAAAAGATCACACAAAGGACGAGACTTTCCCGAAGTAGTTAGGAAAGTACAACTCAAAGACAAAAGCGACTGTCACAGACCAAACACTCTCGGATCAAGGAGCTGATCACTGATATTTCTAACAGATTAATTATAATAACAGCGGCAAATAAATTTGTAAACCCTAAGGTTATCGATCCAGGGGAATTGTATGGGGAAATTATCCTATGTACTAGCTATGATCCTAAGATTCATTGTTTGAGGAATTCAAAATCAGGGTTTTATAAAAGTAAAGAAAACAATGCAGAAAATTAAAGTAGTTTTGAAAGCAAATTAAAGAACACAGATTCTAGGGAAGAACTCTTATTATGGATAACATGTAGGAATCAATTAATTTAACAGGTGGAATACTGCAACAATGCTATATTTCCTTGTTTGGCAAATATAACCTAGATTACTAATCAGTGACTCATCTCCGCTCGGTCTCAAAGTACACCAAACTAGTCAATCCGATAAGCAAATCAGTTCAATTCCTACATCTAGTACATCTGTTTGGATAGTGTAGATCGTATCATGTATTCCTATTCCCACTATTAATATTCACCTCTCGGTCCTTCTATAAATAGCTAGACATCTAAATTAATCGTCACCTCTCGGTCCTTGAATTAATCTAGAATTATAGAATAAACATAGGAATCATGAACCTAATTAATTAATCCTAACATGCATCCATAATAATATCAACCCCTAGAACCCGCTAGGGTTTCTAGCCACTCATCGCAGATAGAAATCCAAAAGAAAACATATTGAATTGCATAAACATAAAAGAACTTACAAGAAAATAAAAGGGTTTCGTGTTCCCCAAGTCTCCAAACTCTCAAAACCAAATTGTAAAGCAAAAATATGATAAGGGATGATAATTGATACTCAAAAATCGAATTTAATAGGCTATTTATAGAGGTGGATGTGTATCCTATCGAATCTAGGGCTAAAGATATGAAAAATCTCGTTTTTCCTCGAATTCCCGCGCCAGCAGACACCCTCACGTCGACCGAGTCTGATTCCCGTCGATCGACGGACGTTTCAGAGCTTCGTCGATCGCTTCTGAATGGCGTCGGTCGACGCAGCTTTTCGCCCTCCTGCGCGGTCTCACGGTTTTGGCCATAAGTTTCTCTTTCGAACTCCGATTGACCCGATTCCAGTTGCGTTGGAAAGCTAACTCAAAGATATTTCAAATGCTATGCTCCATTAGCTCAGATTCCATCAGTGGAAGAAGTTGTGACTGTTTCTTTGAACATCTGCTGCTCTTGGAATGGGTTTCCATTGAATTTGGCCTAAAACCTGCAAAAACACCAAAACGCGCATAATACCACCTAATATAGACTCATGCACATAATATATATATAAACTCAATAAAACTATATAAAATAGTAGAAAATAATATAGATAAGTGAGTAAAATAATGAACTTATCAAACCCCCCAAACTTGAACGTTTGATTGTCCTCAATCAATAGGTAAGAAAGAAATCAAAAGATCATGCGATTAAAGTACAATGCCTCACAAGATTCATCACAGTTAAGAATCAGAAATCCACTACACACAAGCAATTTGAAAGAGACAGAAAATTCATCAACAACGGAAGAACTCACGGGAAGTGTATCGCTCAACTCTCAAGTGTTTAAGGAATAGATGAAAGCACTCAACAACATGTATGAAGAAATTTCTACCATAGGCTTGCAAATTTTCTAATATCTCTACTGCTAAAATGTGTACACAAGTCTAGAATCAAAAAGGACTTTCATAAGGTTGCAATGTAGGCTTTTGTGAGGGGTAGGAAAATATGGCCAAGTGACTAAAATTAATCAAGTTGTACTTGCTCAATCAATCCAAACCACCATCTAAGTTCATTCACCCTTCTCCTCAAATATATCAACAAATACACAACCTCCTTTTTTTTTCTAGCTCATTTTGAATCTCTTATGCTCATAATTTTTTATTTTTTTTTCAGAGAGCTTATGAGAATTCTAATTATTTCTTTGAGCTTCTTTTTCACACATCTTTTCACCACTAATTTATATTTTCTTATCTCCATATCACAATCATTCCACCCATATACCACAACTCAAGACATGAGGGAAACCAATACTTCTTCTTAATCTCATAGACAAGGAAAGAAAAATTTTGTATAGGCTCAAAAGTGGCTAACTAGGGAAAATTTAATGTGAAGGGACAGTGTTTAGGGAATTGGGCTATCAAAGATGGCCTAAGATCATTTCCTAAACTTGTGCACACTATGCAGTCTCAACACAGAAAATAGGCAAGTTCTAGAGAAATCAAAACACACATGTGAATCTCACATCAAACGAAATAAAGGCTCAAATTCTTACACAAGGGTTCAAAAATTTTCTTCCGCAGTCAATTTCAAATAAGCTCAATCATCATGCAAGCACAAGTGTCAAATCAATCCTATCATGCGGTATTCTACATTCATAGGCATCTAACCACAATCACAATCAATTCAACTCAACCCTCAATCAATTCAACTCTCACAATCTCATTCGGGTTATTTCAAAACTTAAAAATTTTCCCCACAAAATAGAATAAACTTAAAAATTAAGGCAAAATTTAAATACGGAAAGCAGAATAAATAAAAGAGAGAATGTTCCATCTCTTGTCCACATCCCCCCAAACTTATTTCCAACTCGAAGAGTGGAATAAGTTTGAAAATCAGACAAAAGAGGGAACGATACCTGGTAGTGGATCTCAGACATCCACTTTTTATCCCCCGGAGTCTTCGAACCTTGCTCGGCGTGGAATAATTACTGCTGGCACTTCGCGTCGATTGACATGAAGCCTTCTTGCGACCCTCTCCTTGGGTCAAGTGTTTCCAATCAGCTGGCTGCTCGGCGTGGGACCACCCCCCGGCGGGGCCGATCGACGTCGAGTCGATTTTTTTTTTTAATTAACTAAAAAGTAAATGTTAATGGAAAATAACGGAAATTCGAAATAAAAAAAAATGAAAATTAAAAAGAAAATACGAAAAATGTTGGGTTACCTCCCAACAAGTGCTTGATTTAACGTCGCAGCTCGACGATACCTCAAATCACTGCCAAGGAGGTCGGGTCCAGACTCGCCGACCTTTGGCATCCACCATGTAGACTTTCCGGTCTTTGATAATGGTGGTGACCGCAGAAAATGGTGGCGCAGTTGACACTGCTACCCTTTCGTTTCCTCGCTCCCACTCAATGGCAGCGGCTTCTTCCTCCTCAGATTCATCTCTTTCTTCAGCAGTGGATATTCGATTGCGCTTCTCCTTCTTTTTGTTTCTGTCAATCACAAAGGTGATCTTCTTGTTGTTTGCTCGGAGTGTGATCTCGCCGCCTCGACAGTCAATGAGAGCGGCGCTAGTGTCGAGAAACTCACGCCCCAAGATCATGGGCATGTTCTCATCCTCCTTCATCTCGTGCACCACGAAATCTACAGGAAAAATGAGATGGCCCACGCGAATGAGCACATCCTCTAGTATACCTTTCGGGCGGGACACAGACCGGTCCGCCATCTGCAGGGTGATCGTCGTGGGCCTCATCTCTCTGATGTTGAGACGCTTGTAGATGGAGTACGGCATCAGGTTGATACTGGCCCCAGTATCACATAGTACTCTCTCGAACGTGCATCCCCCAATCTCAACCGGAATAGAGAAGCATCCAAGATCGCTTCTCTTGATGGGCACCTGCTTTTGAAGTAGCAGGCTGCACTGCTCGTGGATCTTTACCGTCTCATTCTCCACGAACTGCTTCTTACCACTCATCAGTTTCCGGAGGTACTTCATGTACCCTGGGATTTCTTTCAGTGCTTCGATCAGCGGGATGTTGATGCTGACCTTCTTCAGGTTCTCCACAAATCTGGAGAACTTCTCGTCCTCTTTCTGCTTCGCGAACCTCTGTGGGAAAGGCAAAGGAGGGAGTTTATCTTCAGACTGATGTAGATTCGACTTCGTTCCTGGGGCAGACTTCTTCGTCGATCGACTCAAGGGAGCGTCGATCGATGGGCCTTTTCCTTCTTCGTCGATCGACGAGGATGGTGCGTCGATCGACGTGGACTCATCTCCTGCGCAGTTTTGCTCCTTTTCACCTCCAGAATCATCCACAACCATCTCGGGACCCTTGTAGCTCGTCCCAGACCTCAGAGTGATGGCTTTGACTGGCTTCTCCTTTGCGGGGTTCGCCTCTGTCATACTCGGCAACTGTCCAGGCTTGTGTTGATTGCCGAGTGTGGTGGAGATCTGGCTCAATTGCGTATCCATCATCTGAAGGTGTTTCGTCATCAGCTGCATATGATTTGCCATTCCCTTCACCTCGGTTTCTACTTTCCCAAACCGGTTATCCAAGCTCTTGATGAATTTCTCGAGCGTCTCCTCTAGCACGGATTTCTTTCTTTCAACGATCTCTCCTCCAGTACCTGCATCAAAACCAGGCGGAGGCTGTTCTGCAGCAGAAGGGTTAGCATAAGAAAAACCCGGGTGAGATCGCCCATGGTTGTACTGATACCCTTGATTGCCTCGGTAGTTATTGTGATAACCACCGCCAACGTAATTCACCTCCGTACCGGCAGTTCCAGACGTACTGCTTGCACCCCTGTTGATGTAGTCAGCCTCCACGGGTACTATGGCCATGCTTGGCTCTGCAACTTGTGATGTGCCCAATTTTTCAATCTCCTCCCGGAGCTTTTTCACCTCAGCGACCACGTCGAATTCTGGCTTTGTCTCTACGGCTTTGACTGGTAACTGCCTATCAGTTGGCCATTGGTGGCTATTCAGCGCCATATCAGCCAGCAACCTCATACTCTCTGCACCGCCCTTCTTCATCAGTATTCCTCCAGCAGATGCATCAACCAGCTCTTTCATGTGAGGGTTCAGTCCCTCATAAAAATGACACACTTGCATCTCCAGATCGATGTCATGTCCAGGACAGAGTCGTAGAAGCTCTTTGTACCTCTTCCAGGTCTCGTAGAGTGACTCGTCATACAGCTGCTTGAAAGTAGTAATAGCAGCTTTCCTCTTCAGCAGCAGGCTCGGTGGGAAGTAGTTGGTGAGGAACTCTGCTCGAAGCTCCTCCCATGCCCCGATTTGGCTCTTATCCAGTCCAGCAAACCAAGACCGTGCCTCGTCTCTGAGTGAGAACGAGAACAGTCTCATCCGGATCACGTCTTGGGTTACTCCGTTCTGCTTCACAGTGTTACACACCTCGATGAATTGGTTGAGGTGGGTATATGGATCTTCTACAGCTCTTCCCCCAAACTGGTTTTGCTGCACCATCTGAACAAGGCTTGTGCGTAGCTCAAAATTGTTGGCATCAATGCCAATTCTGAATCCGGCCTCTGCTTGCTGTGGAAGAAATCGGTCCAAGATGGACCTTTGCGGAACCACAATCTGCCTATTATTCAACTCTGCCAGTCTTGCAGCTTGCTCTGCCTGAGCAGCCTGGGCTGCTTGAAGTTGCACTCTCAGCTGCTGCACTTCATTAACAAATTGCCTCTGCTCCTCAGGAGTCATATTTTGCAGAGGTGCTTCAGGATTCTCAGCCATCTCTCGCTGTTTGTCTTTTCCTTTCTTCTTGATTTTCCTGCAGGTTGCTTCAATTTCCGGGACAAAGGCTTCGAGTGTTTTTCCTTTGGCTCGCGTGTTCATGCACCTGCACAGGAAATAAGTGGAATCAGCACGGCATCGATCGACGTGAATTCACGTCGATCGATGCAAAAGTGTGGTCTTCGTCGATCGACGAAGGGTATCCGTCAATCGACGCGAGACACAGAATTGATAACTCACACACGCACACGTACAGATAAATTTAAAACTCAATCCAGCAAATTTCAGGATGAACTAGTAACAAGATAAAATCTAACAATTCCCCGGCAACGGCGCCAATTTGATCACTGATATTTCTAACAGATTAATTATAATAACAGCGGCAAAT
>JAPKLW010000234.1:238620-257210 GCA_026898455.1 Plectranthus barbatus | reverse complement strand
AGCCGCACTTGAGAAAGAGGAAGGCGATGTGAATCCTACTCTTTACACAGGAATTATAGGTTCACTGCTATATCTCACCGCCAGCAGACCTGCCATATCTTATGCCGTTGGATTGTGTGCTAGATATCAAGCAAATCCTAAGAAGGCGCATCTAGACACTGCTAAGCGGATTGTGCGCTACTTGAAGTGCACAGAAGGCCTAGGAATTTGGTATTCTAGAGAAGATGGTCTTGCTCTGAGTGGATATTCGGATTCTGATTTTGGAGGATGCAAAATTGATAGGAAAAGCACGAGTGGCACGTGTCAATTTCTGGGACACAAGCTCATTAGTTGGTTCAGCAAAAAGCAACACTCTGTTGCTACCTCCACCACTGAGGCAGAGTATGTGGCTGCTGCTAGCTGCTGTTCGCAAATTCTCTGGATAAGGCAACAATTGCAAGATTACGGGATTTCTCCCGAATGTGTGCCTATCTACTGCGACAACAATAGTGCCATGTGCATCACAAAGAATCCTGTCCACCACTCTAGGACCAAGCATATCGATATCCGTCATCATTTCATATGAGATCATCAGGAAAAGAAAGATATCGATGTTCGCTATATATGCACCGAAGATCAAATAGCGGATATATTCACAAAGCCACTTCCAGAAAACAGATTTAAAGAATTATGTATTAAACTGGGTCTTATGGAGTTAGACAATGTTTTGGATGAATAAGATGATATTCTTATTCTTTCTGGATTTCTTGGATTTCATGAAGACATTATTAAGTATTCTGGAGGTTGAATACATCTGTTGAAGAATATTCGTCTTCACAAACTGCAAATGCAAAGAATGCTAAGAAGACAATGGTTGCTGATCTTTCAGCAGACATCAAATTGGAGGCCAGAAACATAAAGTTGCGCATATTTCATACATCTTTTCATTTCATTTACTGAAAGATGTCATTACAAAGGAGGATGAGAAAACAGAAAAACAACAACATGCTTTCTATTCTAGGGAGAACGAGGCTTAAACGGGAAGAAGTCCGTATTCAGGCTTAAACCCCTCAGCCTCACTAAAATTCCCAACCATGGCTTCGAACCAAAATTCTCCAATTTCTCCAAATCAAGATTCAAACCGTTCTCTGAACACAGAATCATCACCATCAGAAAACTCAGAAACACTCCAATTTCAAAAACCCGCATTTATCTATCCATCCACTGTGAGTTCACCCCTGCATGTGCGACATGCACCCGGTTTTACTTGGATTGAGAAGAAGGAAGACATTGATGAATCCATTCCCTACAGCAAATTAGTGCATCTGGCCAGACGGAAGAAATTATCCAATCACTCGGCGGAGCAGAGACGAGTGGCACAGATCATGAAAGACAGAATCCTGTACATGCCCCTCGCCATTAAGCACTTTCCCAAATGGATCTTGAATCTTCTTGATTCCGAGTTACTGGTAAAGTACCTCTCTGCTGAACCTGATCAATTTCATCCGCATATGGTTTCTGAATTTTATGCTAGAGCTGTCATGAGCGATGATCAGAAGTCGTTTAAGACATGTGTGTATGGGAACATTGTGGAAGTAAACGCTGAATTACTATCTAGAACTTTTGGACTTAGAAACTATGGAGCCAAGATTTCTCAATATAAGGTGAATGATGTTGCTGAAATGGAAAGGCGTTGGAACCTTTGGAAAAAGACAGGAGAGAAAGGGCAAGCAAGTACGTTTAAGGTTGCCACTCCGATCAACACTTTGTCAGAGGAGTACAAACTGCTTGCAGAGATAGTGATAAAGATGCTCCAGTGCGATGCTGGTTCTTATTCGGAGCTTTCTGTTAAGAAATATGCCGTGATGATGGCATTGAACGACAATATTAAGGGAAATTGGGCTAAATTCATATTTGAGCGGTGGGCAGAGCATGCCAAGAAGAATGCACATATGGAGATAGATGGAACATTCTCTTCAAATGTGAACTTTGGGTTGAAGATTAGTAAATTCTTGGAAATACTGTTCACTAACACAGGCGTAGATCGTGGAGTAGCACCTCTTTCCACAGACTACATTCCAGTAACAAGAAAAGAGCCTAAGCCGGTCAATGCTAGAAATCCTCGAAAGTTGAAAGGGAAATCCAATGTGGACAAGGACAAGCCAACCTCTCCCGAGGAACCTGATGAAGCGAGTCTAGCAGTTCAGATACTCTAACCCTCCATTCCGATGACAGAAGAAGAAATAGCATTGCTAAGAACGAATGCTGAAACAGAGCATTGTTTCACAGACCTTGAAGAAATCAAGAAGTTAGGAAACCTTCCTGTGGAGCAGATTAATGAGAATATGACCGAAAGAGAGGCTGAACAACTACCCTTAGTTCTTGGAGCAATGGCTTTACCCATTCCATCAAAGAAGAGGTCAAATATCACTTCCCCTGAGAAGCAAGCAAGAAAGAAGACAAGGAGGAAATTGGTCCTTGCATCGGATAAGGAGGAATCCGAGGTTCCTGTGAAGGGAAAGAAGTCTGCTGAAGATAGAGCAGAGAAGAGGACTGCAGATGATGACCATACTTCATTATCTTCCAGATGCTTAAAGGAGCGTTTGCAAGAAATCAAAGCAACCAAGAAAAAGAGAAAGGCTCAGCGAAAGGAACTTGAGAAGAAACAGTTCAAGAAGATGAGACAACAAATGATATTTGATGCTCGTGATCAGGAGTTTGAGAAAGTAAGGCAAGCACATGAAGAACATGTGAGTAAAAAGAAGTCTAGAAAATTGTCAAAGGATTCTGCTGCAGAAGTGAACGCTGCTGAAAAGCCTGCAGAAGAGGCTAGCAGAGCAGAAGAAGCTAGCAGAGCAGAAGAGGCTAGCAGAACAGAAGAGGCTAGCAGAGCAGAAGAAGCTAGCAGAACAGATGAGGCTAGCAGAGCAGAAGAAGCTAGCAGAGCATAAGAGACTAGTACAGTAGAGAAGAGTCCAACAGAAGAGCCCTCAGCAGATATGACTTTGAAGGATGCAGATGAAGATCCTGCAGCTGAACTTCATCGATTAGCAGATCAGGCTGCAAAGAAAGGAAAGATGAAAGCTCAATCAGAAGAGGAGCCTACTATCAATCCTTCATCTGATAAGACGATAGTTGCTGATGACGAAGAAATATCTAATGAAGAGTTTACAAAATTGCTGGAGTCACCTGACAATTTTAATCAATCCAGCCATCCTGCAGGAGAATCTGACAATTTTATTTCATCAGAGCGCATAGAAGATGGCGCAGGATCGAGTGGAGTTCGAAGTACTGAAGAACAAGTTGTCTCAATCATCAATTCTGATACAACTGAAGAGAACCCAGAACAGAGCATGATAGCAGACCATCCGGAGGAAACACATGTTGGTGATCAATCTGCTACAATCATCTCAAGTGATAATCTGATAGAGGAGCAACCAGATGCTGGGACACTTCAAGAACCACCATTCGTTGGAGGGCATGATTCTCCCCGCACTGAACCTGAGTCCTCCTGCATTTCTGAATCTGATTCTGATGAAGAATCTAAGGAAATATTCAATGCCAAAAACCTGAGGAAAGTACCATCTGGATCGGATACTACTCTTCGAGTACCTCTCAATGGATTACCAGGACCTCGTTATCAGCTACGAAGAATTGGTCAGTGGTGTGCAAAGGTCTATCCTGAAGAATTGCCCAATTCAGATTTGGCACCTATGGTCGAGGAAATAGAATTCTTTGTTCAAACTAAAATAGAAAGAGCCATTGAAGATTTATTCCACACTGAGTTGGATGAATCAACCCTAGAAGGACGTTTGATAGCAGAGGAATTTCGCCGCTGGAAGAAGTTTGACTATATCATGTATCAACTCTGTTTCGAAGAAAGGATGTTGATCATCGCAGCAAAGAGGTTAAACTTCTGGAGGTGTGAGGAACGATGGTGTTTCGACTGGATCGATCAAGTTCCAGGAATGAAACAGTTCTCAGATAAACAAGTGATATGCAGACTTCAAGCCATCCGAGAACACCGGTCTCTCACACAGACTACAAGCTTACCCAAGTCCACCTTTGTACCTGATGGGTATTCTGATGCCAGAATCGAGCTGTCCAAACGTCAGGCAAGAGCTGTTGTAGATTACAGGAAACGCCAGTTGGAATATGAAGTTCAGCGAGCAGAGAGACTTAAGGCTCCAATAGCGGCAAAGGCTACTGAACGTGCAGCCCTCGAGATTGATTACAAAGATGTGCAGTTGGCCAAATTCCTGGATGTTGATATTCAGAAAATAGTTAAGGATACTCAGGAAGCACAGGCCCGAATTGCTCAGGAGAATGCACAAATTCAGGAGGCCGCTCATCGGATGGTAAATGAGGAAATCTCTTATCAGGCATATGTTGATGCGGTTGTTACTCAAGTTTCGCACACACCTATTCCATCGAGCCAAGAACTCATTGCAACCACATCCTTCAATGCTACTCCAATAACCTCTCTGCAGATGCCCTTTCCAATGAATGTCGATATGGCTGGAGCCTTTACCTCTTATTTGCAAGTAACCATTGATGAGAAGGTGGCGGAAGCAACCACTCACTTGAGAAGAGAAATTGATGAGGTACGGGGAGATGTATCTCATGTACGATCGGAGGTAGCTGAAACCAAATTGGTCGTCTCTGAGAATAAGACGGGCCTGGAGGTCGTTCAAAAGGATTTAGCCGAAGCCAAGACAACCTTAACAGAGACCTTGGTAGCTTATGGTACTAACTTTTTGGCTGCAATCAAAGAGGGGGAAGAAAGAAGAAAGGCTGACCAGGAACGAAGAAGAAAGGAAGATGAGGAGCTAGCTGCAGCTAAGGAGGAGATAAGGCGAAAGGAGGAGGCAGCCAAAGAAGAGCTGAGAAGGAAAGAACAAGAACTTCAACTACAGAAGATTGCAATGGAGCAGGAGAAGCTGGCTAAACGACTGGAGCGTGAGGCTGCTGAGAGAGAAACATGAGCCAATCTTCTTGAGAATTTCATGAAGTTCACCATGGAGAGACTTGCTGATATCCAGAAGGGCAACGCATCGATTCCAGCGGACAAGCAAGCAGACAAGCCAGCACCCGACTCATAGACGATAAGGTCCAATATTTTTTTTTGCTTTCTGAATCCAATTTGTACTTAAAACTGCTATATCATCTATAAAATTGGATCAGACTTAGACAAATTCTCTTTGTCCACCTCTGATTTTTATTGGTGTGTCCTAGTTGATTTACACTTCTGGTGTATTCAACAAATTTGCATGTGGATATGGAGATTATATTTTGGTTGATGAATGTTTGCTAATTTTATGGGAGCTAGAATTCCTAGCATATTACCTTTGTGCAGCATTCAATTATGCTTAATCGAGAAATATTTCCCAGCACTTGTTGAGGGGGAATTTCATTAAAACCATATTTTTTGCTTGAACCTAGTTGGAAAAACTCTGTGTTAGATTGACAGGATAGCATAGTTTTGTAAAACACAGACATTCTTCCACTCATGGTCAGCAAATGACAGTAAGCTTTGATCGCACCAAAAAGGGGGAAATTGTTAGGAAATTATTCCTAAAATCTCCCTTAGGATTTATTTGTAAAAGGTTTTGTTGGATCAAACCTTAGTAGTTGGTCGATCATTTGCTGAACTCTAGATAGACTAGCATACTCTGTAAAGCCCTGTATAGGTTTTATATTGAGTTGTAATAGACTAGTGTGCTAAGAAGAATTCCTAGCAGTCACGGAGAAGACGATGTTTGCTAAAAGACATTGAACAGCAGAATGCTAAGATATTAGCACTCATCAATAATCAGCAAACGGCTAGATAAGCGAGCAAACAAAGGATAAAGGAGTTATGTTTGAACAAGAGTCTTTCAGATGCTAAACAAAGGATCCTAGCAGAGCAATATACAGGATGCTGAAGTCTCACTGCCGTTCTGACGAAAAGATCACACAACGGACGAGACTTTCCCGAAGTAGTTAGGAAAGTACAAGTCAAAGACAAAAGCGACTGTCATAGACCAAACACTCTCGGATCAAGGAGCCGTTGAGTCTAACGGATATGGAGATTCAAAGTTTGAATCTCCACCTATAAAAGGCAGGTCCGAAAGTGAAGACAACTACTGCTTCTATCACTACAGACATTCGCAAACTACACAAGTGTGAGAACTCCTTGACAAAGCGAACAAGTGAAAAGTAGTCAGTTAAAAGCTCGTGATAAAAAGTGCATTCAAAGCTTTCAACAACCTAGAGTGTCTTTTCATTGAATATCTGACACTCATTCTTGAAGATTCTTGAACTTCCATTAAGAATCTTCAATCATTGGGATAACTTCCCTCCTAGGAAGATCCAACAGTCACTCCTGAAAATGATTGACTCTGACGGGCTTTAGCCGCACATTTATTGAGTTCAGGGGCAAACTATAAAAGCCTCATTAGCGAAGGACAAGTTTTACGAAGGTGTGCCCTTGACTTGACCGGAGCTGTGATCGGAAAAGTGCAAAGTAACGGAGGATAGTTGTGCTGTGGCCGGTTCGAAAGTTCGCCGCCTACCGCAAGTGTTGGCGAATCCTTGTACTGTTGTATACTTTTCTAGTGAAATACTTAGCATTCTAGCTAAGGAGTGGACGTAGGTCTATTTGGATCGAACCACTATAAAATCATGTGTTCATTTACTGTTTTATTATTTACTGTTCAAAGTTGATTTGAAACCTAGCAACAGAGTTGCTAGCGTATATCTGAAGACTAACTTAAATCATAACTTGAGCTAAGAAACATCTTGTAAACAACGATAAGTGTAAGTGACGTATAGTTATTCCGCTGCATTTCGTGTTAAGTCTTAATCACGACGACTCTGATATTTGAGGACCAACAGACTCCTTCATGGTGCTAAAGTGTGTAGGGCCCCCCTGAAATCTCCCATTTGTTTTTTTGCTGATGACAGTCTTATCTTTGGTTGGGCAAACGAAATGGAAATCCTGGTTGTTAAAGATTTAATTGATCAATATACGCAGGCCTGAGGGCAACGTGTTAACTTTGATAAGTTTGAAATGGCCTTTAGTAGGAGCATCTCGAGGGAGAAGATTACGTCATTTGGCTCAATTTGGGGCATTCTTACAGTTGATAAACATAGAATGTATCTCGGGCTCCCCATCACTATCGGATGGAAAAAGAAAGATATTTTTAGTGCAATTGAAGACAGAGTCCTCAAGAAGCTCAAAAATTGGAAAGTTAAGACTCTTTCTCATGTAGGGAAGAAGACCCTCATCAAATCTGTGGCTCAATCAATACCATCCTACATCATGAGTTGCTTACAACTGCCTCAGAGTGTGATCGCTAGACTTAATCAGATTATGGCTAACTTTTGGTGGGGGCAAAAAAAATGCGAAAGAAGAGTTCGTTGGTGTTCGTGGGACTCTATTTGTGCGTCTAAAGATCTGGGTGGCATGGGCTTCCGGGAGCTCGATTGTTTCAACAAAGCATTATTGGCAAAACATGGATGGAGATTAATCACCTTTCCTGACTCTCTGTTGGCTAGAAGTTTGAAAGCAAGATACTACCCAGGAACTCTTTCCTTCAGGAAAAATTTGGGCATGCCCCCAACTTCACTTGGCGGAGTATTTTGGCCGGGAGCTCTATCCTAAAAGATGGGGTGCGGTCGACTGTGCGCAACGGAAATTCTATCTCAGTTTGGAATGATTTGTGGATACCGGGGCATTCCACTCTCACACCTCCCTCCCCCTCTTCTTTGTCTTTGCAGGAAATCACCATTGTTAGATATCTCATCTCAAATGATGGCACTTCTTGGAACACCTAGCTGATTCACCTCATCCTCCCCATCGATTTGGCTCGGGCTGTTTTGTCAATTTCGATCAGCATCTCACCTCAGGAGGGCTGTTTGCAGTGGCAGCACACTAAGACCGGCTCCTACTCTGTTAGATTAGGTTATTGGGCGGCGAAGAAATTGAAAGATGTTTCATCATCGAAGCCTTCTTCATCATCCAATAATACCGATCAATGGCGTTTGCTCTGGAAGCTTAACATTCCACCTAAAATGAGGATTTTTGCTTGGAGATGTCTTCGGGGTATCCTCCCAACTAAATCTAAACTTCTCTCCCGTGGAATTTTTTTGGATCCTCTTTGCGAGCGGTGTGGAAGTGCTATTGAAACGGTGGAACATGCTCTCTGTGATTGTAGCTGGAGCTCCTTATTCTGGCAGGCTTGTTTCCTTCGCATTCAACCCCCGCTACACCACTTATCCTTATAGGACTGGATTTTGCTCACCATTAATGACAAGGAAGCTGAGGTTGTGGAGCTGTTTATTGCTCTCTTATGGAATCTGCGGAGCGATAGAAATCTTCTCATCTTTCAAAGGCGGAGTTTGTCCTCTCCTCCCAGCCCCGTGGGAACTCCCATGCTAGATGGCAACCGCCTGCCTTTGGATGGATCAAATTAAACTCCGATGCATCTATGGATCCAGGGGGAGCAACAAGTTTAAGGGGTGTTTTCCGCGACTACAGAGGTATCCCTCTCAAGTTCGTTTCTGAGTTCCTACCTTTCTGCGATTGTGTTGATACGGCAGAAGCTCTTGCTTGTCTTAAAGGCATGATCAGTGCACATCTTGAAGGCTATCACGAAGTTGTTTTTGAGTCGGATAATCAATCCTTAATTTCTAAGATTGTGAATAGAGTTATCCCTAGAACTCCTTTAGGTATTATTATTTCTGATATTTTGCATCTTAGTCTGAACATGGAGGCAAAGTTTCATTGGGTTCCTAGATTTTAAAATGGTGTAGCTCATGAAATTGTTGTCTTAACTCGTTCTCAACGAGGCAATGTTGAGATGTCTGTTAACATTCCGAATACGCTTAGACGTATTTTGGAAGCTGATGTTGTTGAATGAATTTCATATGATTTGTCGCTAAAAAAAAATAAAAAATATATATATATATACTTGTGTCATGTGTTTGTTAGGTTGGAATGTGCAAACTGCAAAGCGTATAATGTTGTTAATTTGGGCTGGGCTGAGTGCTCTGGGCCTTCTTTCTATGAATATTTATTCTCCTACCTTCAATTTCGGGCTTTTCTGCCCATAATAAACTACAAATTAAGATTTTCAGCTATTTCGCACCCAGGTTGATGCATAATAATAATAATAATAATAATAATTCTTGAGTAGATTGATTCAAGTGTGGGAAGAGAGAAATGGGTGGATAGGATAATTAAATTTCTGAGTACAAAGCTTGTAGATTTAATTCATCAATATAAAGTGATGAATTAATAAAATTATACTATTTAATTAGACTATTCCCATTAGCAACGGACCATAATCCAACTATTTAATAAAATATAATTTTTTTTATTTACTACACAACTTACAACTTAATATTATTTATATTCCCATTAGTGACCATACTCAACCTAATTTTCTATTTAATATATTAATTTCTCTATATTCTGATATAATATAAAATTTTAAAAGTGTGTTACATTTATAATTAAATAAACAAATTATTTTACATTTAGAATTCATAATTTATTTAACAAACAAAAATACTATAAATAATACAAATATTATAACTGAAGAAAATCTAAATTGTAAGTGCATGAAGTATAAATTACTACCTCCGTCCCGTGTTAATTGTCGCATTTCTTTTCAGTATGAGAATTAAGAGTTGTGAGTGTATAATTAATTAGTGAGATTAATATTTTATTGTTGAGTGTGAAAAAATTGCCACTTTTAGAAATATGACAATTTGGTTGGGACTTCCGATTTAGTACGTATCAGTCATGACAATTCAAGTGGGACGAAGTGAATACATATTTGGATAATTTAGTTGATTGAGATACATTACAAATGACTTGAATTCTTTTTGGAATGGAAAACAATAACAATACCATTACTTAAATAATATATTATAAAAGTAATATAAAAATTTAAAAGCATCCAATTTAAGATTGCCATGTGTAAGTAATGAAATAAATAAAATGAAATGGACATCCAGTGACTTAGAGCACCCACAATGGTGGGATCTTAAAAATTTTAAGATACCGCCACGTGTGCGCCAAATCATTAATTATTTTCATTTTACATTTTATATATATCCACATCAATATCCACTATCATTTTTTTATTCAATCACCTTTTATTTTATACTATTCATGGGTCCCACTTGTCATAACAATTACTTAATATTATATATATATATATATATATATTTGTTTTATTGAATATAAATAAATAAAATATAATTAATTAGTTCGAATTGATTAAATCATACATTCAATTAAAAAGTTTAATATTACATAATGAAAAAAATAAAACATTTAAAATCTTATAAAAAAAAGAAAAGAAAAAAAGATAAAACACAAATGTTTAAACGAAATGAAAAAAAAACATTTAAAAGAAAAAACATTTAAAACGCAGCACCACATGCGAGGGGCGCGCGTGAGACGCACGCGCCAATAGCAGGGCGAGTGCGCCGCACGCGCGCGTGTGATCGGAGCAAAAAAAATTTAAGAACTGAGATCTTAAATAAAATCCCATCCTTATTCTCTCTCTGCCATGTCCTCTCTCTCTCTCTCTTTCACATGTATCTTGTTGGATGAGGTGGGGATCTTAAAAATTTAAGATCCCCCATTGTATATGCCCTTAGACAGCTTGTGGCCATAAAATTATATAATTTTTTTTAAAAAAATCTTAAAATCTTGTCTTATTTGATGACTTTTTCAAAAGTCACCAATGAGAATGGACTTACCCATCTCCTCCACCTACACCTAATTGTTGGCAGTAGGTTAGGTTGCGATCCCTTCCAAACTCCACATGCACTCTACTCTATTCTGTTTGCAAAATATCAATTATTTTATGCTTCATCACACCCTCCAACAAACCTGCTAAGATAAATTGGAAAATGATTTGACAGTGAATGAGGAGGAAAGCATTTACTTAATTAACCATTGTTGGACGATAGAGACAAGAAGGTTGCCATCACTGGGGCGCAACGTTGGCAAGTCTGAGAACACTAGTCGCAATCAAACAAAGCTGCCGGAATTAATGGATCACAATCTAAGTGGCTACTGCAGCACCATGATCAAAGTTTCACTAGCAGATGAAGGTTAAGTGTTCAACTATTAGATTCACCCATCACTTTGCCGGACCCAAGAAGCCGTCATATGTCCAGCGGCTACGGTTGCAAGTCGCTCTTCAGTTTCATGTCTCTCTCTCACTCACTCACTCAATTGCCTTTCTCATCTCATGGTAGAAGGAAAAAAAAAGTACATATATCAAAACTAACTTTGGCCAAACTCTAAGGGGACGAGTGTCTAGATTATAAGTATCAATATTGCACTCCAGTACTTAAGGGGGATGCCATCGACACCTAGTATTCTGAATTAGTGTAGTGGGAGAGCTCTTGGAATAAAGAAAGAAAACTTGGGTTATAGAAGAGAAAAAAAATGTAAGAAAAAGTAAATACTCCTAAAAAGTGGAAATCGTAAATGTTGAATTTAAGGCACGAACAAAAAAAAGATGAATGAATGTTAAAGACGATGAGAGAGGGCGTATTGGACAATTTGAAAAGGAATGACTGACAGAGATGTTGGGTATCAGGCCTGCTGGCTCTGTTTCTGCAACCGGTTCCTGCCGGATCCCAACCGAGCCCTGATCGAACTCGATTTCCACGCACAGGAGTCGAACCTCCCTCTCTTCAAGCTTGGACCGCCTTTTGTTGACTGGATCTACTCATCGTCGGTCTCTCTGGCGTGTGAATGGTCGCCAATGCCCTGCCTCTTCGATTCTGGGCTTTGCGTTAGCTCAGAACTCACCTCTGTGTGAGCCTTCGCATTCCAACCGACCACTGGCTTCGTTTATGGGTAGCAGCACTCAAGGCTACACTCAAGCTAACAAGATCCCTCACCGGAGTTCATCTTTCATCCCACTGAGGAGTTAAAAGGCTAGAAAGAAGGAGGAGAGCTTTAGAGAGAGAAGAGATAATGCGGCGGTTAGGGTTAGGGTTTAATCGCACGAATGAGTGAGAACCAGGTCAGGTAAGGTATATATATACATGGATCGGGTCAGTGTAACCGCTCCAACAACTTACCGAACCAAAACCCGAACCACAAACCCAATCCATAAATCAGGCATAGAATATAAGATGGGCTCGGTTAAATATGATTGGGCTTGAAAAAAACAACCCAAGGCCAACTAATTCCCACATTCTCCACCTTTGGTCGGGGTTGCGAATGTTGTTCATTTTTTTTTGCTTTATCATCGACGTCATGTGCCTAGCTATTCATGTACTAGGACTTCTGAGGCAGGGCAGGGGCATACTAACGCACAAGTTAAGGTACCTGCACAAGCCACAATTTAAACAGAGATAAGAGTGTTTCTATTTTAAAATGTAGATGCACATAGGACCTATTCTAAGAAACCTAAAGCAACAAAAAAACATATAGTAAAAAGGAAAAACAAGAAACAAAGGAATTAAGAAAGCAATCATTCATCCATTATCAAAGTGTAACAAATCTTGACATGATAAGAACTTTTCTACGGGTAAACACTTAGTTCCCATGTCAGCTGGATTGAATTCTGATGCTATCTTCCTTAGTGAAACGATTCCCTTTTCAACTATATCTCTAATGAAATGAAACCTAACATCTATATGTTTGGTTCTATCATGAAATACTGAATTTTTGCATAATTGATTTAGCATGCACGGATAAATAATGTAGCAAATTTTATAAAAAGTTTTTTGGTCGCTGCATCCTCCACCTCTCAAAAATAATTTCGTCCACAGAATTTATTACCTTGTCCCATAAACTGTGGGACAAGGTAATTAAAATGATTTCTTCTTTGTAGCTTCATCCTTACCATGTCTACTCCATTGAATCTTGATAATTGGGAGTTGCTTACTGCAAAGCTCATGAACTTTTCTATCTAATACTGCAACTGGATGCTCCTCATGGGACAAATACTTATTTAACTCCAAATCTTCATGATTAACGACATTACGCGGATCATGCATATGCATACGCAATAAAGAAATGTGGAAGACGTCATGTATGATGGTCAAACTCGGAGGTAGAGCAAGTCGATAAGCTACCCCACCAAGTCTTTCCAAAATTTCAAACGACCCGATCTAACAAGGTTTTAGTTTCCCTTTTTCTCCAAAACTTACTACTCCCCTCATAGGTACTACCTTGACAAACACTTTGCCGCCCACCTTATAATTAATGTATCTTCTATTTAAGTCGGTGTATGACTTTTGTCGATCTTGAGCAACCTTGATTCACTCTCGAATCTTACTTATCACTGCAACAGTCTTTTCCATGATCTCGGGACCAAAAATTCTCTTTTCACCAACTTCATCCCAATGTAGTGGAGACCTACACTTCCTGCCATACAATGCCTCATACGGAGCCATCCCGATAGTCGCTTGATAACTATTGTTATAGCAAAATCCACTAGTGGCAAATGTTTTTCCCAAATATCTTCGATGTCCATTATGTAGGCTCGTAGCATATCTTCTAGATTCCGAATGGTTCTTTCTGATTGCCCATCAGTTTGTGGATGGTAAATCTTGGATCACGATCTGACAGAATAGAGACTGACACACCATGCAACCTTACAATCTCATCGACATATATATGGACGAGCCTATCCATATTGTGAGTCAACTTTAAAGGTAAAAAGTGTGCTGACTTTGTAAGTCGATCCACAATAACATAAATCACATGATTACCTTTCAACGTTCTCGGTAATCCCACTACGAAGTCCATCGAAATATGTTCCCATTTCCACTCTGGAATTTCAAGTGGATTTAACAAACCCATCGTTCGTTAGTGTTCGGCCTTCACCTTTTGACACATCATGCATCTGCTAATGAAAACTCCAATTGATCTCTTCATATTTCGCTACCAACTCTTCTTCAAATCGTGATACTTTTTAGTCTCTCCTGATGAATTGAGTATCGAGTGTTATGAGCCTCTTCAAGGACTTCTCTTCTCAATTCCTCATTCTTGGGTACGCACAATCGTCCTTCAAACGTTAGTGCTCCATCTACAACAAGAATGAAGCCATTGATATCACATTTCATTGCTCTCTCTTTCATCTTACACAGGAATGCATCATCTGCTTGTACCTCCCTTATCCATCCCCTTAGCGTTGGTTGTACTACCAATGCTGCTAAGGGCAATGCACTATCATCTCCTTCTGAAATTACCTGGATCCTCATCTTCAAGAACTCTTGAATTAACTGCTTGGCATGCAACGCAGCTAACCTTTCTGCTTAAAGCATCTGCTACAACATTGACCTCACAAGGGTGATAGTGGGTTTGCAGTCATAATCTTCACAAGCTCCAACCATCTCCTCTACCTCATATTCAACTCCTTCTGAGTGAAAATATACTTGAAGCTCTTGTGATCAGAATATATCTCACACTTTGCTTCGTACAAATAGTGATGTCATATCTTCAATGCGTGCACAATAGCTACAATCTCTAGATCGTGGGTTGGGTATTTCAACTTATCAACCTTCAACTGCCTCGATGCATAGACAATGACTTTCCCATGCTGTATCAAAACACAATCCAAACCTTGCTTGGATGCATCACAATAAATTACGAAACTTCCAGTGTTGTCCGGAACTGCCAGTATTGTTGCAGTCGTGAGTCGTAGTTTCAGTTCTTGAAAACTCATGTCACACTCCTCATTCCATTCAAACTTAACTCATTTCCTTGTCAATTTTGTCAACGGACCTGCAACATTTGAAAAGCCCTCGATAAATCGTCGATAGTACCTGCCAAACCCAGGAAACTGCGGGTCTCATTTGCATTCTTTGGTGTACCCCAATTCTTCACTGTTTCCACATTTGCAGGATCTACCTCCATGTCATTGTTGTTACCACATGCCTGAGAAAAATAACTCAGTCCATCTAGAACTCACATTTTATAAACTTCACATACAACTTCTCCTTTCGCAGCGTCTCTAGCACAATTCAAAGGTGTTCTTCATGCTAGGTTTGATCCTTTGAGTAAATCAAAATGTCATCTATGAACACAATGACAAACTGATATAGGTATTGGTGGAAGACTCAGTTCATCAGATCCATAAACACTGCTGGTGCATTTGATAAACCAAATGGCATTATTGTGAACTCATGATTCCCATATCTGGTTCTAAAGGTTGTCTTTGCAATATCTCTTTCCCGGACCCGCAACTTGTGATATCCCAACCTCAAGTCAATTTTTGAAAATGCTCTCCCTTTAGTTGGTCAAACAAATCTTCTTTTCTTAGCAGCGGGTATTTGTTCTTTATGGTAAGCTTGTTAAGGTCACAATAATCAATGCACATCCTCATAGTACCATCTTTCTATTTGACGAATAGTACTGGTGGGCCCCAAGGTTATACACTGAATCTGATGTGTCCATTGTCTAGGAGCTCCTGTATTTGAACCTTCAATTCCTGTAACTCTATTGGCGCCATCCTGTACAGTGCCTTCGATAATGGTGCCGCTCCAAGTACCAGATCTATGGTGGACTCCACTTACTTCTTTGGTGGGAGGCCAGACATATCATCAAGAAACACATCTGGGTAATCCTTGACTACAGGTATATCTTCTATTTTGGGTTCTGTACTTACCACGTTTACTAGAAAGGCTTCATAACCCTTCTTTCTTAATAGTTTGTCTGCCTTCATTGCAGACACCAGACATGTTGTTAGCTTCACTTTGCAGCCTCGAATGGCAAACTCCTTCCCAGGTTCTTGAAATATTACTTCTTGATCGTGGCATTTAATGACGGCATGTCTGCTACTCAACCAATCCATGCCAAGAATCACATTAAAGTCTCGTATCTCTAGAACGAACAAGTCAGCATCTATGATTCTCCCGCTAATCTCAATCCTTACCCCCTTGACCACCCAATTCATTTCCATCACCTCACCCGATGGAATACTTATCTTTAAAGGCTCGGCTATCTCATCACAATTTACGCCCACCTTCTTATAAAATGATTTAGAGATGAATGAATGCGATGTGCCAGAATAAAAAAGTATTAAAGTAGGTACTTGAAAGGCTGGTAGAATACATGTCATGGTTTTAGGCTCATCTCCTTTTCTTTTAATTGCATAAGCATGTGATGTTCGTCCTCTCTGAACATTTTTCTCGTTGTGCCTCAGGCAACTGATGGTTGTGTGTCCAAGCTGGTGGCACCGATAACAAATATTCTTTCCAAAATAACATGGCAGCTTATGGTGTTTCTTGCATTCGGGCAACATGGTTTGAAGCATGTGATCAAGCGTTGATTCTTGTTTTCGTCCTAGCATTACGGTTCTCTAAGACCCATGGCTTCTTTTCAGTTTAAGAACTTTTTGCCTTACTGCGATCCTCCTAGTGCCTCTTGGAATGAAAGTTCTTATTCTTGGCCTCCAGGTTCAAGCGTGTGACAATAGCTTGAGCTCGTTCCACCAACTCTAAAAAGGTGATTGTTGCTACGAGACCTGCCATGATTCCTCCAATCTCTGGTCGTAGCCCGTACTCGCAATGCCACACCTTGTCCTCTTCTGTAGCCACCAGTTGTGGAGCGTACCGCAATAAACTGTTGAAAGTTCTCTCATATTCAAGTATTGTCATCTCTCCTTGATCCAAGTTAACTAGCTCCATTTCCTTTTGTTTGCGATAGGCTTTTAGGAAGAACTTCCCCATCACCATTGCCTTAAACTCTTCCCACGTTAGGTTCTGGCGGCGCTCGTTATGGCGCATTTCTGCTTGCCACCAATGCACCACATCTTCTGTTAACCGAAAAATTACACGAGATACCTTCTTAGCATCACTACAATGAACATGTTCAAAGATTCACTCCAACTCAAAGATCCACTCCTTAGTGACGAGTGGTCCTTCATTCCCTTTCAACTTAGGGGGTCCCATCTGGCGGAACTGGGAAACCATCAGGTTTCGATCATTTTTGTGATTTTGGCAAGGCAGCACCCCACCCAAAGCCTGGGCCAAATCTTGGACAAAGTTCTCCCTATCTTGCCTAGACGTGCTCACCGAATGGGTGGCTTCGCTGTCTGAACCATTACTTGAGAAGGCCGACATAGTCCTATTAAAAAATACTTATAAAAATTATGAAGAAATACTAATAAGCATTTTGTCACTGCAAATGATTCTTTGACAAGAAAAGATAAAAAATATATATATTATTCTAAACTATCTCTATTAGTTCATTAGCTGTACCACTAGGTTCGGCAACACCTTTAGCCCAGACTCCATTAGATCTAGTCCAGGAGCCCTCATCCTCCGTGTCCTCTCCATAAACTTGGTTATCCCACCAAGTCGTTAACTCTTGCAAGTACATCTTCGAAAGTAAGGTACTTATCAAGGATATCCCAAGCGACCCCCAATAAATAATTGGGGAGGGCCTCTATGAACTTAACACCAACTTCCGCATTTCTCCCTTCACCTTCCACCCTCCTTAGTTTCTTCCACATCTTTGTAAACCTTGTGAGGTTACCCTTTACTCCCTCCATCAAATTCCAGTTGAATGATTAAAGCTTATTCCATAAAATTTCAGCTTTGGTTGGTAGTGGGGTTCATGCTACACTTGGTCTGTTATCATAGATACCACTGGGCCCTCTTACCATCTACCACACATTTTATGGTTTAAACTAAAGAAATTAAGGGTTAATAATAATATAATATTTTGCCATTTTTCCTTTGAAGCAATTTGACTGGCGAGATGATGGTTTATTTTTCAAAACTTTTTTTTAGCAAGGTCTACAGAAACGTAAACTTGATCTATTACTAAATTGTAATGCCCCAATTTTGTAAAAGTAAAATAATAGACATTAATTGCATAAAATGGGCATTTCACCTTTATTCAAAATAAACTTGCAAAATAAATTATTTTTTAAATAAAATAAAGTAAAGTAAATATTTATTTAATAATTCTTCTTCCATCATCTTTGCCTCCAGCACATCGCCTCGCTTTAACCTGAAAGAATGTAATAACTTGGGGTCAGCATTATTAGCTCAGTGGTGGAATGTTTATCCGAGTTATACAATTAAGACAAGTATAATGTACAGCCCGCAACTGAAGGAGGACATATGTAGCACGTCTGCTATAATTTATAACATGCAGTCCGTTGGCTGAAAATAGGTGTACCTGTATAAAAGAATAACAAGGATAAACTAAATGTACCATACATTGATTCCTTGAACTTGTTTAGAAGGATTGTAATTTAATTAGTTACACGCGATGCCTAAATAATAATAACTATAATGATAGTGAGACAAATAAATAAAAAAATAATAACAACAATAATATTAATAGTAAATTAAAATATTAATAATGATATTAGTAACTATAATGTACATGCTTCCCAGTAATTTGAAGAAATGGAGATAGGGAATCATGCTTGCAACCCATAACTACACCCAACTATTTAATTTAACTAGCCCAACAAACTAACTAAGTAAAAAATAACAAGGCCCAACGTCTACTAATATTCAAGCTCAGCCCTTCAATTCTCCCCATTTCCCATACCAATAGGGGTGTTCGCGGTCCGGTTCGGCCGGTTTGGAAGGAAAATTTCGGCCAAACCGATAGGTACGGT
>JAPKLW010000234.1:181999-226464 GCA_026898455.1 Plectranthus barbatus | reverse complement strand
GACAGATTCAAACCGATCAATGGGATGTTCTGACAGCACCCTACTTTCTGCACTGCAGTACTGTACGAAGTACTGCAGTAAGTAGATTTTTCTACCTTGTGTCAGAACGACTCTTTCTCTAAGTCTTAAGAACCCAAGCTGATAGATTCCTAATAAACTTGATCTTTCATCTTTGAATCATTTGTCTTTAAGTCTGCTCTTTAAAGCTTACGGCTGTTATAATCTCTTTGTTTTTTTATTTGTTTTGTCTCGCTAGTTTCTTCATATTGCCTTTAGGAAATGGTTGCTTATATGTGCTGTTGGCAACTTGCCAGTTCCAACTCTTCATCGAAATCTTTTACAGCTGGTAACTCGCCAGTTTCCAGGCTCTTCATCACTATCATCATTGTTAGTTTCGAGACCCATACTTGTGAGATAGCAAGCTTCTATTACAACTCGATAAACCTATACATGACTTTACAAGTTATTTGAGCTAATCTCAAATCTAGAGACCATTAGTTCTACACATTTAAATTGAGAACTTGTTGGTTTCACACATGAAAATAATACCAAAAAGGAGAATTACAATGTAATTCGTGACATCTTTCAACCGTTTTTCCTTATTTTTCATCTATTTTATCCATTTATTGTGAGGATGTGTTAAAATATTTGACGAAATGCATGTTTATTTAGAATCTTTACAATTTTAGAACTGTTACAATTTTGGGATACTTAATTTCAATATCTTTGATTTCATTCGAGAAAAAAATTTGGATTTTCTGAGGGTTATCGAGACTTTGATATTTAGAGATCTTTCTCGAGATATCGAGATCACGAGATCATGATTTCAGAAATAATGAGAATTGATCACAATATCTTGAGATCGCGAGATCAATTCTTGATCTCAATATCTCATTAATGAAATAATTGATTCAAATATCGAGAGTAAATGAATATCGCTTATAAGATAATTGGATCAAAAAGAAAATAAAAAAATAATTCTAGCCGTGAAAAAGATAATAAGTAAAACAAATCAAGCAAGCTTCAACCAATAAATGCTTGAAACAGAAAAATAAACGTATTGGGATGAAGCATAACAATTGGCGCAAGCCAGTCCAAGACAACGTCGACCAATCGTAGGGACAAAGCCTCGATAATATGTAAAAACAATAAGTGCGAACAATATAACAGAGTTTCTGCTTTAGTTTTGCACAGAAGAAGTGAATCCCAAAAATGAAATTGGGACCTCGTTTTATAGGTGCAAAGAGAGGGGGTCATTACAGGATTTTAGGCCTAAACTAAGCCTACAAAAAATTGTCAAGGCCACCCCCTTTCTTTGGAACGACTAGTTGACAGTTGCCTATCTAAAAAAATCCAAGGTTGTTTAAGGCTGATGTAGCATGTTAACCATTGGTTAGCCCCGGTGGACTTGGGCTTCGATGTTAGTGGGCTCTCCTCGTCACTGAACCGATGTTGGGTGACTTCAGGATGTGGGCTGCCAAGCCTTGGCCTGAGATTGCATCTTGAGCCGACTTAAATCTGACCTCAACAAAATACAAATTTTTTAAAAAAAGAAAAAAATACATATCCCAAAATGACCTATCAATATAAGCTAATGTCTTAACCTACACATCAAAGAAAGAACCAAAATGACCTACCAATATAAGCTAATGTCTTAGCTTAAAAGAATGACCAAACCACTTCAATGATTCGATGGAAATCACAATAAAGACAACTCCAAACTCTTAGAGTGCCATATTCACGAGAAACATCCCTCACATAGAATCTATATTTATCTGCACCAAAAGTGGGTAGAAATTTAAATCTTGAGATGAAACCTTTTAATTATAAGAGCATTCACAGTGGGGAGAAGAAAATTTTTTATCTTCC
Source organism: Plectranthus barbatus (assembly GCA_026898455.1). Classification (NCBI taxonomy): domain Eukaryota; kingdom Viridiplantae; phylum Streptophyta; class Magnoliopsida; order Lamiales; family Lamiaceae; genus Plectranthus; species Plectranthus barbatus. The sequence continues at coordinate 224,595 of JAPKLW010000234.1, read as the reverse complement.
TCTACCTAAGATCCACCTTCATTGAAAATATGAGGTGGCGAGTGGCCCCCACAAATTGTGTGAATTTAGGTAGATTAATATCTAACCGGTAGAACAAAGAAAAATGTAGTTCCCTTCATATATTTGTAGACGCACCACCACTTTTCTTTTAATAAAGGCGCGGGGTGGGTGAAGGGATTCGTGAACTGAATCACGAAGCCCGTTTGCCAAGATCGATAATTGGAATATAAAAAATAAATTGCTATGCCTATAATTATTCCTAGCATGCTCCTATTGATTATGCATAAGGGGGTTTATGCGGAATACCTGGATTGTAGAAACCTGAAGAACGAGTGCGCAGAGATTTGATCTTGATCTCTTTTTCCAGGGCACAAAGATTAATTCCTAACAGATAAAGGGAATTAAATCTATGAAAATTAATAAATAATTTTCAAAAACAAGAAGGAGAGAGAAGAATGAAGATGATCCTCCTGATCTGATCTTCTGATCTGTATCCCAACTCAATCCGAATATCTGGTGAAGATTCCCTTCGGATTCCTTGCCCGGTTGAGAAGTAGAATTTCCTCCTGGTTTCTTAGATCTTAGTCGATCACCATAGCTCCCAAAATATGGTTTGCTGTGTGCAACATATGATCTTTTGGTGTGTTGAGATATGAGGAACTAAGGCTTATTTATAGGAAAATACTGGACTTCTATTGGGCCTGAGTTTTCATGGGCCAAACCAGGGACCAGAAAGCAAATAGCAAATAAGGCCTATCAATTAATTAATTCCCATATTCAACCCAAAATATAATTAATTAATTAATATTGATTCATTTCACCAGAGAATCAATACTGTCCTACCTATTTGCTACCACGTTTTGAGGTACGGGTTGCATGAGCTCGGTTTATCCCCATATTTAAGGTTACAGACATTTGTTAATTAATTTAAGCTCTGACAAGCTATTTAATTAATTACATCTTATATTCCTGAGTCAATCCACTCAAACCTTTTCACTTATGCTTGAACTTAATCAGACTCTTAATGCACTCAAATCCAAGCAACTTAGCATCTAAAGTAGAGATTAAGGCATACCTCCGAGACAATGCATCAGCCACTACGTTTTCCTTACCTTGCTTGTATTTGATGACATAAGGAAAGGTCTCTACAAACTCCATCCATCTTGCATGCCTCTTATTCAGCTTGTGATGCCTCTTCAAATGCTTCAGCTACTCATGATCGGTGTGAATAATGAACTCCTTAGCCCACAAGTAATGTTGCCACATTTTCAAAGCTCTCACCAAGGACAACTCCTTATCGTAAGTAGGACAGTACAATGTCACACCATTCAACTTCTCACTGAAGTATGTCACGGGCCTCTTCTCTTGCATCAACACAGCACCAAGACCAACTCTAGAAGCATCACATTCAATCTCAAAAGTCTTAGAAAAGTTAGGAAGATATAATACCAGAGCACGTGTCAGCTTATACTTCAGCAACTAAAAAGCCTTCTCTTGTTCTTCTCCCCATATGAACTCCAAATTATTTTTAATCACTTCAGCCAACAAGGCTTCAATGCTGCTGAAATAGGGTACAAAATGCCTATAAAAGCTGGCAAGTCCATGAAAGCTGCGAACATCGCCGATGCTCTTAGTCTGCAGCCACTCCTTGATAGCTCGTATTTTCTCTTCATCAACCTGCACTCCATCTGCACTAACAATAAACCCAAGAAACTCAAGCTTTTCTGTGCAAAAGATGCATTTCTTAAGGTTAGCAAATAAATGCTCTCTATGAACAACATCCAAAACAACCCTCAAATGCTCACAATGATCATCATGACTCCTACTATAAATCATAATATCATCAAAGTAAACCACAACAAATCTGCCAATAAAAGCTCTTAAAACATGGTTCATAAGACACATAAAAGTGCTAGGAGCATTAGTTAAACCAAAAGGTATGACTAACCACTCATACAAAACAAGCTTAGTTTTAAAAGCAATTTTCTACTCATCTCCCTCCTTAATCCTAATCTGATGATAACCACTTCTCAAATCTATCTTAGAAAACACACAAGAGCCATGCAACTCATGTAACATATCATCTAAACGTGGGATAGGATGGCGATACTTAACCGTAATGTTGTTGATAGCACGACAGTCGCAAAACATCCTTATGGTCGAGTCCTTCTCGGGCACAAGCAAAATTGGAACTACACAAGGACTCAAACAGTCCCTCACATGCCCCTTAGCCAGCAACTCTCCGATCTGCCTCTCCGATTCCTTTGTCTCCTCTGGGATGGTTCGGTAAGCTGGTCTGTTCGGAAGGGTTGATCCATGCACAAAATCAATCTGATGCTAAATCCCATGAATGAGTGGCAGTCCGGCTGGGGTATTATCTGGAAAGACATCCTCAAACTCCTGCAAAAGAAAGGAAATAGAAGGGGGTATAGAGTTAGGAATATTAGTTAAAATCAGGTTCTCCTTGTAGATCAGCAACACCAATGTATTCTCCTCCTGAACCGCCCACTTCAGATCCCCAACCCTAGCTAAAAAGGACTGTTGCACCATCTCTTTCTCGTTATTGTCTCGTGGCTGCATCTCTACACCCGATTCCTTCTGCAACTGGACTTGATCCTCATAGACTTCTTTAGGGGTCAGAGGAACAAGTGAAATTTCTTTCTGCCTGTACTCAAAGGAATACTTATTCATGAAGCCATCATGCTTCACGCGCCTATCAAACTGCCACGGACGCCCCAAAAGAATGTGACTTGTCTGCATAGGAATCACATCACACAACACCTCATCCTCATATTTCCCTATGAAAAATGACACGTTGACTTATTTCACTACTTTGATGATGTCACTATCATTCAACCACTGCAACTTTTATGGTCTAGGGTGCTTCATCACCGGTAACTCTAGTTTCTTCACTATCAACCGACTCTCCACATTGGTGCAACTGCCTCCATTTATAATCATGCTGGAGACCTTATCGTTAATATGACAACGTGTATGGAAAATGTTCTCCCTCTGCTCAATATCTCCGGCTGCAGGATGGGCATTCAGAGCCCTTCTCATCATAAAATTCAACTTGCAGACACCTCAATCTCTTCTTCATCCTCATCAGTATCATCCAATTCAGACATCTCTATATCAGTCTCCTCATCAGTTACAACCTCTCCATCATCCTGAATCACCATCACTCTCCAATTTGGGCAATTATTAGCAATATGTCCAAATCTTTGACACTTATAATACTTGTGATCTCTATTCCGAGTTTCAGCGGCAACAGATTTACCTTGAACTGCAAAATCTGACCTAGGATTCACAAACGACTTCTTCTCTCCTCGAGGCTCCTCCTCCTTCTTCCATGGAGCTCGTTTGGGTGTGGAACCACTTCCAGTCTAGTATTCTCTCCAGCCTGTAGGGTTCTGCCTCATATTAGTACTGTTGCCCCTCCCTTGAGCTGTCCGTCAATCTTGATCGCCATGTGGACCATGTTATCCAGCTCAACATGATGCTGCATCTCAACAGTATTCTGGATCTCCCAATTCAGTCCAGCTAGAAACCTAGCCATCGTCGCCTCTTGATCACTGTGAAAATTACAGATTAATTATAGTGTAGTAAGCAAATAAATTTATAATAACCCGAAGGTTGTCGAACCCACAGGGACAGAGCAACGAAAATATTTCATGTACTGGATGCAATTTATCAACTCGTTGTTTGAGTGAATAAAAAATTTAAAGAGGGTTTTGTTTTCAAATCGGAAAATAACTTTGGAATAAAACCAAGTAAATAAAAGCACAGATTCTAGGGAATTCAACCAATCCAATTAACATGCATAACACAATCATTCCAAACTCATATCATTATTATGATGGAAAATATGATAATTTGGAATTAATTCCTTGGTTGGGCAATTATAACCTAGATTACTAATATGTGAATATCTCCTCTCGGTCTCAAGTACACTTGCTAGCCAATCTCGATAAAGATACAGATTAAACCCTACAATGGAATCTTCCTTTTTAGACATAATACAATTATATCAAATTCTATTTTCCTATTGTTAATTATCTCCTCTCGGTAACATATTAACAACTATAAATCTAATCCAATTCTCATCTCTCGATCCTTCAATTGAAAATAGATTTTAGGAATCAAAACTATAGAATTCGAACCAACAAGTTAAGGGTTGGATTTAATTGAAATACAACATGCCAAAAGGATGGTTAAAAACCCTAGAACCTGTTAGGGTTTCTAGCCTAACATACTCAAAGCACAAACTGAAATAAACATATTAATTAACTATGAACTTACTTGAATCATAAAGAAAGCTAGAATTAAAACCTTCAATGTCTTAGAGTTCCAAACAATAAAGTAAAGATAACTGGAAAAATTAAAGTACTTGAATGCTAAAATAATTAAAAGGCTGAAAACTGTAAAAATAATGATAAAGATGTTATAATTTTCGAGCTATATGTCCTATTTATAGATAAGGAAATTGAATCTTCATTAGGTAATAGGCTTGGGAAGGAAAATCTCCAATTTGAGCAAAAATCTTCCTTTTGTCTTCGGTGTCAATTGACACGTAGGGTGTCGATTGACACAGCTGCAAGTCTACATGCCTGTTGATCCTCCTTTTTCGATCAATCTGCGTCCCTTATGTCGGTTGATGATAGCGTATTTTGCAACACGCTAAAACTGCTAGTGTAAAGACCACTACAGAGGGCAAGTAATAATTTATCGAACATAAAGATCGCAGGCTCGAAATATAATCAAGCACTAAAACACAAATATGTTACTACTATCTAGACAACCGATAGAGAAGTTTGATTTATTTATACTAGGAAATAATTGAAAAGCAATTAATTAAAAAGACAATTAAAAGATTGAGTGTAGAAAATATGGAGAAAACAGGATTCCAGGGCAGTCCACTGTGAAGAACAATCAAACAATCATTTATATAATCCAATTCCAATTTAATTTCCAAAAAATTGAATTAATCTCATAAATGTTATCAGGAGACCCTCTCGGACTCTAAACCATAACATATATATAAAAGACCCAGTGACTCCTCTCGGACCCGCAAAAGGACTTTTACTCCTGATAAAAACCTTAGATTTTTAAAACCCTTCAATAATTCAAATTCCTCTCGGATAATTGACCTATTAAATTTAATTAAGCGTCTTAATCAATAACCTAGACCTCTCGGTTCAAAAATTACCAATTTCAATTACAATCAATTGCCAGTATCTCGTAATTAAAGAAAATCTCAGATATAATTAAAACATTGATGAAAAGGGAAAATCAAATCATATAAACGACGGAATAATTATTCAACAAGTTTCAAAACCCTAGAATCCACAAAAGATTTAGCCAATCATGCTAAGTTGCATAAAAATAGAGTAAAGAGAGTACGAAAACAAAGAAAACATGAAACCAAAAACCCAAATCTTCAATATTGAATCTTCAGCCTTGTACTTTTGAATTCTGCTCCGTTTTGCTCTCTCCAACTATGGGCGATCGAAAAATAATGAGAAAGGGTAATTTTTGAGTCTTGGAAGCCTCTATTTATACTAATCTTCTTCAAACCCAAAAAGATATGGGATTTGGATCAATTTTTGCCCAAAAAGTCACGACCGGCGACCCATAAGACGTTGATGGCGACCGCCGAGCGTGTGCCCAGGTCGCCATCCCTGCACTGTGTGAAAATGCCTGAAAATTGCATGATCGGCAACCGAAATGCATGAACAGCGGTCGCCATTCATGCAGTTCGGTTGCCGTTCATGCGCCAAAGCATTTTGTGAGAATTTACATGATCGGCGGCCCGCATGCATGATCGGCGACTGTTGTTCATACATTTTGGGTCGCCGTTCATGTCGCGACTCCAACTGGAAGCTTTTTCGTCGATCTCTTCTCACTTTTTCCCCTTCCCGGTGCAACGACACATCAACTAGCTTCATGGTGCTTGATCATATCCCGTAAACGACTCAATTGTGCGTGAATCCTGCAAAGATATCCCAAAACCAGGTCAAACGTAATATTTCTTAAAACTATATGAATATGGCATACAATTATCACTGAACGACCTAATCTTAGTCAAAAAGCCAGCAGATTCACATCAGTAAATGCACAAAATGAGTGTTTATCAACCCCCCAAACTTAAACTATTGTTCGTCCTCGAACAATGAGGAAGACAAATAAAAGAACAGGTAAACACGAGGGGTGCATTTATTGATCAAAATTTGTTTCAGACACAAAGAGGGTTGTGATTCCCACACCAGCAAGCATGCCACTCATCAATTTAGTGCAATAGTTCATAGTTTCAATCCCGACCTCTAGGAGTCTTCTTCTCATAAGATAGTTTATCACTCAAATTTCGCTCAAAGTATAGAAAAGGCTAGTGTATACTCTCAACTGTCAACTGTACAACTTTCCTACCATAGGCTTGCTTATCTTCTAAACTCTCCATTGACTTTGGGAGTGGTAGGACAAAGATAAAAAAGGTCTTTTTTCTAGGTTCTAATGTAGGCACATTGGTGAAAGGTATGAAATATTTGGCTAAGTGACTGAATAAATTCAACCTTATAACTCCATTCACACAAGTACTCCTCATCAAATACCATACTTATTGACTGACTGACTTATTCAATATACCACAACTCAACTGAAAGACTACACATCCCTTAGGTACAATTCAATAGGATTCAAACTCGACAATGACACTATGCACACTTTGTGCATTAATAAACTCAACACTAACATTATGCACACTTTGTGCATTAATAAACTCAACACTAACATTATGCACACTTTGTGCAATTTTTTAATTTTTTTTGTATATCTAGAAATAAAGTATAGCTTTATTGTAAACCACAAAGCTTCTCGACAATGTATTACCATAAAACTATTTAATTTCACCACTTATCAACAACAGATACCCATATAACTCCATCCACACCTCCTATCATCCGATTTAGAAAGAAGGTTTTAAAGGTTCAACAGGCTTAGCAACGGATTATGTAGTGGGTTAGTGTTTGGGTTTAATGAGGCTTATGAAACGATGGCCTAAGATCATTTCTAAGTCCATGACACTCTCTATGCAATTTTTTAGACAGAAACCAAAGCAAGTTCTAGAGGCAAATTGTACAGTGACATTCTCTCAATCAAACGAATCACAGGCTCAATTTCTCACAGGCTATAAGCATATCCTAGAGGCCAAAATTAATTCCACTTATGTACCTCATCAATTCATCCGTAGTTCAACAATGCAGGTTTTACGAGAAAGAAAAGAAATTGTAATCATTAACTTGATCAATAATATGCAGATTTTGTCACATTATTTCAGTTCCCAACACCTTGTGGTCAAATAGTAGAGCTTCCGGTTGCAAACCCAGTACAACAAAATAAATTGAAAGCAAATTAAAAGCATTAAAAGGAATTTTTAAAACAAAAAGCAAATTAAACAGTTACAGACCGGTTACTGAATCAGGTTAATACAGTACACAAAGTGCCATCTTAGATCTCAAATCTCAGTTCCACATCAACAAGAGGTAAATAAAAACAGAAAGGATAGAAGCACACATCGCCCGATCACACACCCTCCCCCAAACTTATTCGATACAAAGGAAAGAATAAGTTTGTGGGGAAAAGATCACGGTGATGTGTGTGAAACCTCTACAGGCAGTCACTGCGGTGGCGGCCAATATTGTGGGAATCGGGCCATTAACCGGCGCATCTCCTCCTGAGCCTCGTGCTGGCGGTCCCACTTTGCCTGCTGATGCTCCCACTGACGGCGCTACTCCTCCTCGAAAGAGCGGCGCTCTACGGCATAAGTGGTCTGTGCTGAGGATAGAGCCTGTAGCTGCGCGTTCCAGTCTGCCCACTGCCTCTCAAGTGAAGTCAGCCGCTCCTCAAATGCAACGCGGTGGGTGCGGCGCTCATAGAAAGTAGAGGACTCCCCCATGGGTCGACGGGACAAACCGGCCTGAGTATGATCCGGGGTGGTTGCTCCAAGAGAAGTGGCTTGCCGGAGCCTTGTCCTCGCTCGCCCCCTGCTGTCGATCGCCCCTTGCCGTCGATCGCCCCCTCCTCTCTATCCTCTTCGTCCGGTCGGTGAGGCCCGTGTTAGGCCTCTGCAGCCTGAATGGCCTGAATGTGGGCCAGTGTGTCCAGGCGCTAGTTGTCGCGGTAACGTTGAATAACATTAGTTAGCTCGGGATTTGGCAAAGAAAAGTGCATCTTGTTCCACTGTCAGAAGTAGTAGGGAGGTTGGCTCGTGGTGATGAAGCAGAGGTCGACCAACCGATCCAAGTCCATAAGTGCCATAGGCTTGGCTCTCATCCGGACTGTAGAAATCCCCAGGGAGTGTATGATGTGGGTCCAGAGGCCCCCTATGCAGATGACTCCCCGTTCGGCAGACGCGACTCGCCGAGACTATTGTAGAAAGGTCATAGCGAAGTTCAGCTTCTGCTGGTGCAACATATCATATATGACCATGAGCTCAGATTCCCTAACAGAGCCATTATCTTTCCGCATGAAAAGTGTGTGCTTCAGAATGCGCTGGATAATCCTCAGTACGGGGTTGCGGATCTGGGTGGCTTTGGATGTCCCCGACACCCAATTGATGTCAGCTGGAAGAGTAAGCTTTGGCCAAAAGACCGCAGCATTGAATCCTTGAGTCCGTAAATAGTTGCCCAGATTAGGGACCCCAAATGCACGATTGATCTCTTTGACTGAGAGAGACCTTTCCTCGTTCATTGCCCGGAACTGAGCCCCATTCGGTGTAGTCCTATCAATTGTGGTGACCCGGAGCGTGCTGAGTACTTCATAGGTGATTCTCTTATGAGTGAGGGCCGAGATAGTGAGAATGGGTCCCCGCCCAATGTTGTTGAAAAGTTCCCGGACACCATCATATAATCCAAGCGTCTGAAGGGCGTTGGTGTCAATGTAACGCGTGCCTTCGATTCCCCGTTTGACCAACCGTTCAAAATGCACCGCATATTCTTCTTCACCGAGGTCAATCCCCATATATTCTGGGGTAGGCAGGGCGGGCTCAACTGCTCGGCGTCTCGGAGGCATGGTGATCTGCACTTAAAAGACTATAATTAGAACCAATCAACATGAAAGATAATGAAAAACTATCAAAACAAGTAAACTAATTCCCCTCGAATAAGCTCAAATACATTCACTTTCCAAAACTCTAATTAGCAATTTCCATCATCTACTACCCCAATATAAAAAACCATTACCCCAAAACTCAATCAAAAGTGAACATGCAAATGAGACCTAAATCTAAACTAAATCAATACTAATGGAATTAAATAAATGCAACGAAAGCAAGCATCAACCCAAGATAGCTAGAGAAACAATCAATATGAATAAATGTAGCAAATTAAATTTCACATGCAAATTCCTCCAAACTCAAAGTCCTAAACTAAACATAATTCAATTTTCAAGAATCCAAACCCCCCAATTCAACTCTTAAGCCTTAGGAATGCTAAACTAATCAACAATAACCATAAATATGCCCAAACATGATATTGAAACTCAACTTTAATAGTTAAAAATGAAAATTAGAACATAATCCAAAATTCAACCTACATTATCAACTATGGAATGAAATAGAATGCACGAAATTAAAAAGAGTAGCTAAAGTAAGAAGGTTACCTTGATTATGAAGCAAAATTGGAATAAAAATCGCAAACCCTAGATATTGGGGATTCCACATTTTTGACGAAATTGGAGGAAATAAACCGATAGAGGTCTTCTAACTATGATGGGTAGGTAATGTGTGGAAGGATTGAATGAGATTTTGTGAATTGGAGGAGAAATTTTAGAGAGAAGATTGGGAGAGTTCGTGGGTATTTTGTAGTTGGAGGAAGAAGGGTTTGAAAAATGAGGAAAAAAGGGGAGGGAATTGATTTTTTAGTCTGAAATTGCACGATCAGCAACCCAGAATGCACGATCGGCGCCGCCATTCGTGCTCTGGGTCGCCAAACATGTCACGAACCAAAAATTATTTTAAATTTACGAACGACAATCCGTTTACATGAACGGTGATCGCCATTCATGTAAATGGGTCGCCGTTCAACCCGCAAACTAAAACTAAAAAGAAATGCATGAATGGCGACCCAACCAACATACTTGGCGACCGCCAAGTATGTTTTCGGGTCGCCGTTCATGTCGCGAACCTAAAAAATTTTTGACGACGAACTCGGCGACCCATAATTTGCATATGGAGACCGCCGTTCATGTCTATGGGTCACCGTTTGTGTAATTTCCAGCGACAATCCTTGGTTTTATCTCCTTTCCTGCACCCAATGAACTCAACAACCAAAAGTGAACGTATAATGTGGAAAATGGGGAAAAAATTACTCAAAAATGACCAATACGATGTACTTAAAAGCAAATAAATGTTGGGTTGCCTCCCAACAAGCGCTTTATTTAATGTCTGTAGCTAGACGCAGCAGTACATATCCTATGGATCTGCTAGGTGGAGCTCGCATACAACTGACACCAACTCAGATTGGACATATGTCTAGACTCTATGACCATTAACAGTAAATTTCGTGCCATCAGACCTAAGTAAATCTAGAGTGCCATTAGAATTAACTTTTTGAATAAAATATGGGACAGTCCATCTAGACTTAAGTTTACCAGGGAAAAAATGGAGACGAGAATTAAAAACAAGTACCTGATCTCCTGTAGTAAAGTCGCGGCTGCGAATGCGCTGGTCATGGATTTTCTTGGCGCGCTCTTTGTACATCCTTGAACTCTCGTATGCCTCAATCCGGAATTCTTCAAGCTCAGTTAGCTAGAGACACCTCTGCTCAGCTGCAGTCTTCAGATCCCAATTAATCTTCTTCACTGCCCAGAAGGCTCTATGCTCTAATTCCACTGGTAAGTGGCAAGACTTCCCAAATACCAACTGGTACCGTGACATACCAATCAGAGTTTTGAAAGCTGTCCTGTATGCCCAAAGAGCATCATCCAAGAGAGTGGCCCAATCCTTCCTGGAAATCATAGATTTTTCCAGGATTTGTTTGATTTCTCTGTTGGCCAGCTCTGCTTGTCCATTGGCCTGGGGGTGATATGGAGAGGTAATTTTGTGGCTTACTCCATATTTAGCTAGTAGACTTCCCAACCACTTATTCTTGAAATGTGACCCTCCATCGCTCAGCAGTGCTCTAGGTGCCCCAAAGCGAGTCGGAATGTTCTTCTGTAGGAATTTCAGCACCACCTTTGAATCACTGGTCATAGTGGGAATAGCCTCAACTCACCGGGTCACATGTCCACAACCAACAAGATGTACTGATACCCATGGGACTTAGGGAATGGTCCCATGAAATCAATGCCCCACACATCAAAAGGCTCAATCTCCAGCATGTATTCCTATGGCATCTCATCTTTCTTCGTGATATTCCCCATTCTCTGGCATTGATCACAGTTGGCTACAAACTTCTGACAGTCACGATAAACAGTAGGCCAATAAAAACCACTAGTAAAGATCTTTATGGCCGTCCTGTTTGCAGCGCAATGGCCTCCATATGGGGATAAATGACAGTCCCCCATGATCTTCTCTCACTCTTGCATTCCGATGCACCACCTAATCACCATATCAGCACAACGGTGGTAGAGAAATGGCTCATCCCAATAGTAGAATTTGCAGTCATGCAAAAACTCTCTTCTGAGGTGAGGACAAGTCAGGTGGTAGCACACCTGCAACCAAATAATTGACCAGGTCCATATACCATGGATCTATCTCCTAGACTGCGAGTAGTTGCTTGTTAGGAAATACCTGAGTGATGCGAATCCGAGGATCCTCTCCCTCCACCGGATTCTCAAGCCTAGACAAATGATCTGCCACTACATTCTCGCACCCCTTGTGATCTTTGATCTCCATGCCAAACTCCTATAGCAACAAAATCCATCGGATCAGTCTTGGCTTTGCCTCCTTATTTGCAAACAGATAAGGGATCGCAGCATGATCCGTATACACCACTGTGTTTGCCCCAACCAGATAAGCCCGGAACTTATCGAATGCAAACACTACTGCCAGCAACTCCTTCTCAGTAGTCTTGCTGGCATAATGGATAACTCTAAAGACCTTGTTCCTTGTCTGTCCCAAGGCAGCCCCAACTTTAGTATCGCTGGCGTCGCCCATCAGGACAAGGGGCTCTGACCAGTCCGGTGAGATAAGAACTGGAGCAGTAGTAAGGGTCTGCTTCAACTTCTCAAAAGCCTGCAAACAATGCTCATCAAAAACAAAATTTGCATCTTTTACAAGTAAAGAACTCAGAGGTTTAGAGATTTTTGAAAACTCCCTGATAAACCTCCTGAAGAAGCCTGCATGACCCAAAAAGCTCCTCACCGACTTCTCATTGGTGGGGGGTGGCAGCTTGGAGATTGCCACAATCTTGGCGCGATCTACCTCCAAACCTGCAGCAGAAACCTTATGACCGAGGACAATGCCCTCACGCACCATAAAATGACACTTCTCCCAATTCAGAACCTGGTTAGTTTCTTGACAACGCTGCAGAACAGTAATCAGGTTTTCTAGACAATTATCAAACGAATGACCAAACACAGAAAAATCATCCATGAACACTTCCATGATATTCTCAACCAGCCCGCTAAAAATAGACATTATGCACCTCTGAAATGTAGCAGGAGCATTACATAAACCAAAAGACATGCGTCTATATGCAAAAACACCATATGGGCAAGTAAAAACAGACTTATGCTGGTCCTCGGGGGGCTATCGCTATTTGGTTATATCCAGAATAACCATCTAAAAAATAGTAAAAAATATACCCCGCTAACATATCCAGCATCTGATCGATAAAAGGGAGAGGAAAGTGGTCCTTACGAGTAACACTGTTAAGTGCTCTGTAGTCGATGCACATCCTCCAGCCAGTAACCGGCCTCTGAGCGATCTCCTGGCCACTCTTGTCCTTGATGACAGTAGTACCTCCCTTTTTGGCTACCACTTGAGTGGGACTCACCCACTCACTATCTGAAATAGCATAGATCATGCTAGCATCCAGTAGCTTCAGTACCTCCTTTTGCACAACTTCCTGCATGATAGGATTCAACCTTCGTTGCGGCTACACCTTAGGTTTATATCCATCTTCTAGTAATATCCTCTGCATACAGATAGAAGGGATAATACCCTTTATGTCAAATAACCACCACCTAATAGCTGATTGGTGGTCTCTCAAAACCCTCAATAATCTATCTAATTGACTAGAAGATAAGGTAGCAGATACAATTACCAGATAGGTATCGTTTTCCCCCAAGTAGGCATACCTCAGATGATCCGGTAAAGGCTTCAGTTCCAGTACTAGCGTTTCTTTCTTTTCCTCCTGCCTTAGAGCCTTCTTGCGAGTTTCTTCTTCTTCCTCCTCGCTCCTTCACTTCTGAAAATGGGCTCTTTCCACCTTGTTCTTCTCACCTGCACCATCTAATGTTAGAACAGAATCTAGCAGCTCATCACAGGCATCATATAGCTTCATCACAAAAATAAACAGAATTTTGTACTCCATAATCTAAAGGATCAGTAGAAATAACAGATGAGTCAAAAGGATACAAAACCTGCACCATGTCGCACTCCTCGAAACAGTCGTCGGAGTCATGTTGCTCCATGGCCTTATCGAAGGAGAGGGTGATCTTCTCGTCGTTCACCCTCAAAGTAAGCTCTCCTTTCTTCACGTCTATGAGAGCGTCAGCAGTGTGGAGGAAGGGCCTCCCAAGAATTAGCTGAATATTTCTGTCCTCTTCCATATCTAGGACCACAAAATCAGCTGGAAAAATAAATTCCCCAACCTTCACCAATATGTCCTCAACTACCCCTTTAGGATAGTTCACCGACCGGTCTGCCATTTGAAGCCTGATAGTAGTTGGTTTGATGTTCCCAATTTGCAGCTTTTTGAAGATGGAGAGGGGCATCAGATTAATGCTAGCCCCTGAGTCGCAGAGCACCTTCTCGAAGTTTTGCCCCCCAATCACGCAAGTGATAGAGAAACAACCAGGATCAGCCCTTTTTACCGGCATTTTCTTCTGAACAATGGTGCTGCATTCTTCAAATAAATTCACAGTCTCGAATGCGCCGAAGGGCTTCTTCTGGGTAACCATATCCTTCAGAAATTTCATGTACCCAGGAATTTCCTGCACAACTTCAATCAGAGGGAGGTTGATGTGGATCTTCTTCATGTGCTCCAGAAATCTCTTATACCTCTCCTCCTTCTGCTTCTTAGCAAATCACTGTGGGAAGGGAACAACAATGGGACCAGCTGGTTTGGGACTGTCTTCATGACAAGTCCCCTTGCTCTTTTGAGTTTGTTCTTCTTTAGGAAGAACAGGAGCATGCTGTGCAACTTCAGGTTGGACAGGTGCATCAGTAGGCATCGATGGCCCCTCATAACCTCTAGCACTGCGGGTAGTAATTGCATTGCAGTGGTCCTTCGGGTTTACTATCGTATTGCTGGGAAAATGTCCAGGGGTATGCTGATTACCTATCACATTGGTAATCTGAGAAATCTGTGTATCCATCTGCTTCAAATGCTTCCCTATCTCCCCCATACCAGTCTGTAGTGGAGCCACATCACCTTCAATTGTATTGGTCTTGGCGGTAGACACAAAGATAAACTGGGTAAGAAGTTCCCTTATGCTCGGATAGGCTCATTCACAACCCTATTGTTCGCAGAAAAACCAGGTGGGGGCTGCAGTGCATTGTTTCAGATTGGCGTAGGAAAAGTTGGGGTGATTTCTGTTGTTGGGATGGTAGGTCATGTTCCCTGTTGGATACCCCCTATTATTCTAAAAATTCCTCTAGTTGACATAATTAGCATCTTCCATTTGCATCTCAACCCCCTGATCAAATCCCTGTTGAGGCATGTTGTTCTCCAGCTTAGTAAGACGGGTTTCCAGTGATTTGGTGGAAGCAGCCACCTTTTGTCTTATCAGTTTAATTTCAGTAACCAGATCCCCAGTGTCATCAACTCCGCCACCCTGCGCGCATTCCTGTCTGCTGGCCAGTTTTACTCACTTTTTGCCATAGTCTCTAGAAGCTTCAACCCTTCCTGTGGAGGTCTAGCAGTAAGTGACCCTCCAGCTGAAGCTCTCACCTGCTTCTGGGTTTCATCATCAAGCCCTCCATAAAAGTAGCAAATTTGCTGCGTCTCAGTAAATCCATGACACGGGCAAGCACGCAACAGATCCTTGTAGCGCTCCCATGCCTCATAGAGGGACTCTCCAGAAAATTGCCTAAACTGGGCAATTTGAGTCTGTAGCCTGATGGTCTTGCTGGGTGGGAAGAACTAGATCAGGAACAACTTACAGAGTTCCTCCCAAGTAGTAATTTCACTGCGGTTTAGTGACAAATACCAAGATAGGGCTCTATCACGCAGTGTGAAGTGAAATAGCCTTAATCTGATGTAGTCCACCAGCACCTGATTCTGTTTGACCGTGTCACATAGGAGTAGGAAAGACTGGACATGCGCATGAGGGTCTTCAGATGGTAACCCCCCAAACTGTTTCTGTTGAGCAGTATGAATCAGACCAGTCTTCAGCTCAAAAGTGGGTGTGTTTATCTTTAATCCGAAATCAGCATGGCGATGCTGGTCAGTCATTAGCTCGTACATCTCATCAATGGTCGGCTGCCGAGGCACTTGTGGATGCTGCTGCTCCTGTAGTCTCAAGTTCACCTCTTGCAGTTACCCAACTTGTGGAAATAACATGTCATTTTGTTTTTGATGAAGCTACTTTAGTGCGCAGGACACTTCAAGAACCGAGTCTGGGGAACCATGAGATCAAGGAGGTTAATGAGGAATCTACGAGTGATATTGATCATAATAAAACAATTCCGCTGACTAGATCTATGAATTATAGCCCTGAGACTCCAGTTGCCTTGACTGAACCCTAAGCAATCGAGAGGGCCGATGATGCAAATGCCATCGCTGAGGCCTTAAAGACCACAAACATTGAAGATCCAGGTGAAAAGAAGCTCCATGAAGCACATAATGCGGTCTTAGATGCAAAGCAAGCATACACCAAGGAAGTCAACCTTGAAGATGCTAAGGAAGCAGATTCACCTAGAAAGCCAACTGATATTCAGAATCCAGATGCTGATCAGAACACAGTTCCAGAAAAAGGAGACGAAGGTGTCCCAGAACAAGAAGGTGAAGGAGTTTCTGAAGAAGAAGAAGAAGAAACAGTTCCACAATATGGAAATGAACCACCTCAAAGGGAACATTTCACAGTTTCTGGAGATCCAGCTGCTCAGGCTGAAGCCGTACCTGTAAAGAAGCCAAACTGGCTAAGAGATCATCCAAAAGAAGCCATACTCAATGATGTTGGAAATCCTGTTCGTAGCAGACAAGGCACAACACAGATGTCTTGCTTCTTATCTCAGATCGAACCAGTAAAGGTCACTGAAGCTTTACAATCAACGGACTGGATAAATGCGATGTAAGAAGAACTAAATGAGTTCACTCATAACTATGTGTGGTATCTGGTGGATCGACCCACACATCAGTCTGTGATTGGTACCAAGAGGGTCTTCAAGAATAAAAGAGATAAGACCGGTACCATTGTTCAAAACAAAGCAAGATTAGTCGCAAAGGGATACACACAATGCAAATGAATAGACTTTGACGAGACGTTTGCGCCAGTTGCCAGACTCGAAGATATTCAGCTATTCCTGGCGTATGCAGCCTATCACATCTTCACAGTTCTTCAGATGGATGTGAAGAGTGCCTTCCTCAACAGAGAATTAAGGGAAGAAGTCTATGTAGAACAACCCCCAGGTTTCGAGCAAGGAAATCAAGTCTACAAGCTAAGGAAAGCGTTATATGGATTAAAGCAAGCACCTAGAGCATGGTATGAAACTCTCTCACAGTTTCTGCTCAAAAATGGATTTGAAAAGGGTGTTTTAGATCGAACACTATTCAAGATAAAGGATGGAGAGGACATCCTACTTGTTCAGATCTATGTAGACGACATCATCTTCGAAAGCAAAAATACCAAGTTATGTGAGAAGTTTGCCCAGCTGATGCTGAATATATTTCAGATGAGTATGATGGGCAAAATGACATATTTTCTTGGTTTGCAAGTTGATCAGTCTGTGAAGGGATTTTCATAAGTCAAAAGAAGTATACTCAAGACCTGATCAACAAATTTTGTCCAGAGAAGACAAAATCACTGAGGATTCCTATGAGCACCAGTTCTCAGATCACCCTTGATGAAGAAGGAGAACCTATCGACCAGACAACTTATAGAGGAGTCATTGGGTCCTACTGTATCTAACTGCCAGCCGGCCTGATATATCCTATTTCGTAGGTGTATGTGCAAGATTTCAGGCAAATCCTAAGAAGTCACACATGGAAGCAGCCAAAAGAGTTGTAAAATACCTCAAGAGCACAGAGTCTCTAGGTATCTGGTATCCCAAAACTGATGGAATCATGCTGAATGGATTCTCAAATTTAGATTTTGGAGGCTGCAGAATTGATAGAAATAACACAAGTGGAACGTGTTAGTTTTTAGGACATAAACTGATCAGCTAGTTTAGCAAGAAACAGCATTCCGTGGCTATATCAACTACAGAGGCAGAGTATGTAGCAGCAGCCAGTTGTTGTGCTCAGTGCTTTGGATAAAGCAGCAGCTTAGGGATTATGGAATAGATACAGCGCAGTCTCAATCTCAAAGAATCCAGTTCTACATGCGAGGACGAAGCACATTGATATTCATCATCATTTCATTCGAGACCATGTTGAGAAGGAGGATGTCTCGGTGGAATACATCAGAACTGAAGACCAGCTAGCGAATATTTTTACTTAACCGCTACTTGAGGCTCGTTTCAAAGAGCTATGCATCAAACTAGGTTTTTTTGAATTTGATGGAATCTCAAGAGAAGGAGATGTTAATTGATTGTTTCAAACAATCAAATTGTATGTATTAAGAGACAATGATTAAGTCAATTACAGTTTGTCATTGTTTGCTATTTGATGAAGAATCAGAGGATAGAAGAGCACATTCATTGAAGAAGATACATTGAGTCAAGTCATCCATACATTGAGTCTACAGCTAACCAGAACATCAAAGTTCATTACAACTGAAGGGAAACAGAATAACAACATACATCACATGACTCTGATAACTCAACAGCTCTCTCCAGGATGAAGACGATGCTGTGGAGGATAATAGTCAGAATCCCTCAATCCGGGCCAGCCTGTGAGGAGAGATGGGACCTCTCGCTCGAGAAGCCAACTCAGTTGCATTCCATAAGGAATCGGAGTATGAGGCATGTTCTCAAAGGCATGTCGCACCTTGTCAAAAAGGAAAGAGGCCCAATCAATCTCAGCTTCATCTTCAAAGGCCATCATCGCCTTCCAAACAAGTGGAGAAAAATCATGGTTCTCCATCGGATTACCGACAATCATATGATTGATGATGTCAAAAATAATCTGATATCGAGGTGTCATCCACCTAGAAGAGGCAGTCAGATGGATACCGACAATCGAATTCCTCCATTATTGCCAAGAAGACCATTTGGGCGATGTAACTTAAGATAATTTACAACAGGAACACCATTATGAGGGAGTTTGAAACTAGTTGAGAAGGACTCAACCGACCGGCAGAGCTGCTGACCATTGATGTTAGTAATAATCTCACCATCTTCGGTAATGTGGCAGGTATTAGCAATCACCTTCAACGTATCTTCCAGGAATCTATATGGTGTCTTAGCTACAAATCACTTAAGGCCCATCTCTCTGAGATTTCTCATTATCGAGTTGTACATCACCGGGCGTGTCCAGTATTGAGCCTCCATTGAATACTGGTTAAAGATCTTGTTTCTCACGACTGAAATATCACTCGCAGAAGTCATGACTAGTGATTATGAAGGAAGTCTTGGCTTGGATGATGTTATTGGAGATACGAAGAGAAGGTTATTGTCTCTTATAGATAAAGATTATGTTGCTTAGGATGACCACTCAATGTTAAAAGAAAAGAGGTATGTATGGAGAAGATATCGCGTGTTGATTAAAAAAGATAGCTATCGAATTAAGTGAGAAATATGACGTTCCAGGAAACGGCACAATGCTCTAGGTTTCAGATTCTGAATCTGAAAAGTCAACATCAATGCTTGATAGCTAACGTGAACCAATCCAGATGATACAAGTGTACAAAAGTTCAGAAGAATCCACCGTACGTCAGTGAACAACTAATTCGAGAAGTACGAATGTTCAGTGAAAGCAGATATGTACAAAGATTGGATGATACAGCGGATCAAGTGTGAACTGTTCATTAATAACAAAACGATTACACAGTTCATACACTAAGGAGTTGAAGAAAATAAAAAGATTACATCAATATTTTTATCCAGAAGCAAAAGTCAGAAGGCAAATGGAAACTGGTGCAAAGTAGTCAGCGCAGCCAGACAGGATAAAAGTCGTTTGGTCCAAGACGAGAACCTGACGTACCATCAGCGATGAAAGGGATCCGCTTCTCCAGGAGCCAACTCAACTGCATACCGTAAGGAATAGACTCCTCTAGCAAATTTTGCATGGCCTTCTTTAGACGATCAAAGATGAAGGCAGCCCAGTCGACCTCATCATGATCCTCAAAAGCCATCATTGCTATCCAAATGGGCGGCGAGAAGTTAGTCTGCAGAAGAGGATTGCAAAGCACCAGCTCGTTAATGATGTCAAAGGACACCAGATATCGAGGTTGAAGGAATCTACATGGTGCAGTTGGACTGAAATCGTTGTCATTACCACGCCAGTCATACCAAGTAGACCACTCTGGAGCCGTTTCATCTATTCGGTATTGTAGAATTGGAACACCATGGTGAGGAAGCTGAAACTCTTGAGACAACAAGTCCGCTGACAAGAGGAAATCTACTCCATTGAGGCTGAAGGAGATCTCTTCATCAGACACGGTAGAATTGAAAACACTTACCTTGAGTAGATCCTGATGAAAAGAAACAGGGTGGACAGACAGGAAACGGTCCAGGCCATTAGACTCCAAGTTGTTGATGGTATTGTAGTACACAGCTGGTACATTCCAATATTCAGCATACAACCTTCGACAATTGAAGATTTTATTTCGGGTGATAGTGATTCTAGCCATCTCGTCTACAATGTCAAGTGGAGCGGCCATTTTCAAGGAGTGTGTTGGAAATCACTGAAGAGAGAGGAGTTGCTGAAGCAATAATCTCCACATCATCAAAGAGACATTTATAGAGGAACAAATGCGTCGATCAAAGAACATTGCCACGTCCTCACCACTGAAGGAGATGACCTATCACGACAAAGGCAAAAAGAATGAAGTGGTGACTTATTACTCAACCACCGTTTCAAATCAAGTATTATTAAAGATAGCCCATAGGTCGGACAGCTATGACCTCAAAGTATATCAAGAGATCGAAATCGCAATCATCCTAATTTCCAGATGTCATTCAAGTCCAGAAACGATTTTTGAGAATTAAGTAATCACTACGCGAAAGAAACTATCAATGGTACCTTACCCAAAGATCAGTGGAAAGACAGTTTCCCACTGGCAATGGATAACTACTGCTCAGATTCTCATCCTATCTTATGCAAATCTCTACAAAGATTAAGGAGAGAGAAAATTGGTTGAGCACAAAGGCTCGCATCTTCGATTATCGCGAAGATCTTGGCGGTACATCACATTAAATGCGGAACAACACAATGGCGTATTGCCTGGAGCCATGTCTATGTTTCCATACCCTGCTACATGACGTGCCAATAGACTTGAACAGACGCCGATGTCAGCATAAATCTCAGTCGTTCAAGACAAAAAGGGTTTTGAATCTCAGCCTATGATTTTTGCTAAAATCGATCACCAGAATCCCTTAAACCCAATGTTTCATCTTCTTGATTTCTACAATTACTTCTAGTCCATCAGTCAAGATATCTATAGGGATCAAACCAAGAGTTTCCAAAATCAATCATCCTTGATATCTAATTCATGCCGAAGGAGAAGCACCAAATCATGGACGCCAGCGCTTCTGAGAATCCATAACAGTTTGTCGTCACTGAGGAGACCTCTCAGGATGAACTATTTCAGTTAGTTGAAGACTCCAAGAGCATTGATCGACATCTTCTAAAATCTCAGGTCGTAAAGGAGAAAATTCTGAATTGGAAGAACTTCCTCTCAATCATCACATACGAGATGATTGCTCAAGGGATTGCGGGAAAGCTTCTAAGTGACAACTTAACAAAGTTCCTAACTGCATGTCCATGAAGATTCAATCCAAATCGAGTCGTTGAGTTCTATGAAAATGCCACATTCGATGACGAAAATCAGTTCTTCCACACTACAGTTGATAAGAAGAAGATAACGGTCGATCCTACTCTTGTTGCTCAACATCTACATCTACCGAAGACCGGAGTCGATATCGCCAGCTATTTTTAGAATAATAAAGATGAATTGAAGGCTCACTGGCTAAAATGGAAAAAGCCAGAAGCACCTGAAAAATTCAAAGCTGCCACAAAGGTATCTGAACTGAACCCATCTTCTAAGATACTCAGTGAGATCGCTGAGGATGATCTATTGTGGGATTGGATCCTTAACAAAGCTAAGTAGTCCCAAATATTCTCTAATGATGGCCCTTAGTGACTGCCCTGGAGGAAAGTGGGCGACATACATCTTTGGTCGATTACTGGAGAATGCAAAGAAGAACAGAGATATTCCAACCAAAGGAAAGTTCTCTTCAAGCATCGGGTTAGGTCTGAAAGTTAGTTACCTTCTTGAAAGCATCCTAGGAATACAGGATGAAGGAGAAGATCTCATACCATCCGATTTTATTCCGACGAAGTTTCCAGTTTATCGTGCAACTCAAAAGGAAGAAGCAGATGACAATTTTGATGATATGGAAATAGTTACTGAGACATCTGAGAATCTCAAAAACATTCCGATAGTCCGAACTGTTGAAGATCCCAAGAAATCAAAGAAGATAGGCACTTCCACTCAAAAACCTGAACAAAGACGAAACAGAAGAATAAGGACGCAAACAGATATCAACTCTGAAGATACCTCACAGCAAGATAACCAACCAGTTGCTGAACAGCTTCGACGTCAGATGAAAAGGAAGACAAACCGTGATAGACCAATCCAAACAGTTGCCAAGAAACTGCATTTTGATGCTACGCTTGTGGAGGCAGGCCAATCCTCCATACCATCGGACACAACTCTGAACTCCGAATCAGAACATCCTGAAGAGAAAAGATGGTCATCATCTTCCAATTCTTAACAAACCACATCTCACAGAAGAGTATCGCTGGAAGAAGACCAAAGCACTCACAACGATCTCAATAAGGAAGCAGAAAATGAAATCATATCCCTCTTTCTTTCAGGGGGAACTATTCATTTTGACTCTCAGCTGGAGACGACAAGAACAACAACATCAACCTTGGAAATCATCAGAAGAAAGATAGATGAATACCACACAGCTCTTGAACAAATGGATACCCAGCGACAAGCACTTGACTCCAAGCAACAAGAACTAGAGTTTCAACGACGACAGCTGGACAACAGTGAACAAATATTCAGGAGTCGTCTATCTCAACTTCAAATTCAAGAAGCAAAAGCAGCAGCAACAGCAGAACTTCAGAGAAAACTGGAAGAAGAAGCTGCTGAGCTGAAACGTCAGCAAGAAGAAGCAACAGCAAAACTCCAACGACAGAATGAAGCAGAAGCTGTTGAGCTCCAGCGACTAAGGGAAGAAGCTGCAAGTGCTGAAACACGTCAAAAGGCAGCAGAAGACGCTGCTGAATAGACTAAACATGAAGCAGCAACAGCCACAACTAAACAAAAAGAGGAAGAGACAGCAACGAGCCGAAACCCTCCTCAACTAGAGAATTCCACTACTACCTCTCAGAGTCAAATCAGTGAAGACTCTAGAGCATTAGCCACAGTTGAAGGAATTCTGTCTCCAAATCCTCTTTCAGTAGCTGTGAATCCTCTACCCTATGATGTTCTGAGACAAGAGATAGATCATCGAGTGGAACAGCAGATAGCCTTTGGTCTTGATATTGTTAAAAAGGGGGAAGAGAGAAGGGATGAGTTGTTGAAGCTGTAGTTGATCTTAATTGATCAAAAGCGAGAAGAGGAACAACAAAGACGAGATGAGGAATACAGAAAGCAGGAAGAAGAGCGCAGAAAGCAGGATGAGGATATTACAATGAAGCTGAATCTACTAATGGCTGCCAAAGAGGAAGCTATGAAACATTTCTCAGATGTAACCACAGTCCTCAAGGCGCAAGCTATTTTTCTTCCCATATCTGCCGCAACTTCCTCGAGGCCAAAAGACACAGATTCCTCGAATCAAGAAAGGGAGAAGGACAAGAATCAAGACAAGTAAGCAAAGGTCATGATTTTATTTTTCCCTGTGTGCATTTTGAATGTCTTTTCTTACTGCGGTTTCGAAACTTTTCATGTAGTTGTAATTGATCATATCTATTGAAAAGTGAAAAATTGTTGGTTTGAAGACAACTGCTCATTGTCTCTTACCTTGATTCTGTCTAGCTGAATTCACATGTTCCAGTGTGATCAGCAATCCTTCTTATATTATTGCTCTAATTTGATTAATCTTATTTGAAAAGTATTATCCAGTTAAGGGGGAAGATCATTTAGAGTAGGTCAAGTGTAGAAGAGGCACAATTCTGAGTAATAAAAAGATAGAAAAATTTGTAAACTCAGATCAACTGCATCTTTTCTTCGACTTAGATAGGCTTAGTGATATGGTTTTGACAACATCAAAAAGGGGGAAATTGTTAGGTATTGATGTAAAAATCCTACCTTATTTTGATGTTTTGATGTGTCAAAACTATATACCAAAGTCTAGGTATTAGAGTTATTACATCATGTAATCCTTGTATAGGATGATCGAGTTGTAATAGTCTAGGAAGAAGGAAGTTGTCAAAACTATGGAATAGTTTGAAGGAGACGACATTCAGACGAGATAACTGTTGAATCTAGAAGACGAAGATGAGCAGAGCAAAGTCGCAGAAACTGTGGACACAGTCTTCACACAGAAACTGCTATGAGGCGCTCATAGTTTCAGACCGAGACAATTTCGCATCAAGGAATGTGTGTATGACAAGATGTCGAACGAGTCCCAGGAGAACTTCAAAGTAGTCAATGATAAAAGACAGACAGATACTCAGCTGCGATTGGCGTACAACGTTGTTCGACGTCTGACACAACAAGTACAAACTGCTCAGAAAAGCAGAACATTATAGCAGAAAAAGCCGAAAGACAAGCAACTTTTCATAAGAGCATGGAATTCGATTGGACATCCTTTCCAATGTCTCTACCAGCTATTTTCTGGTGTCTCACCTATAGGATTTTCCCGTGAACCGAATCACCAAAACCAAACTGAACCGGATCGATTTATGGATTTTATGCATAATTAAATACAAGATAAATCCTAGCATGCTCCTATGAATTTAATTACCAGAATTGTGGATTGAGGAATTACCGTTACTCCGTCGAGTCTGAACCGATCTTTTGCGTTTGAATTTCCAACTTGAATTCAACCACGCAATCCGATTTTATCTGCGGAAACAGAAATTAGAACTCTAATTTCTTAAATAAAATTGAAAAACAAAGAGGGAAGAAAGAAATCTGTTGTTCTCCAGATTAGATCTTCAGATCTGTATCCCGGTGCTGTTCAGATCTACTACTGGTGAGGACTCCGTAGATCTGTGGTTTGAGCAGGACTAGAATCGAAATTCTCCTCCCTTTCTCTTTCAAGATCAGCGCCCCCCTCTCTCTCTCTCCTAGGTTTAGTGTGTTTCAACTGTGTTACAACTTATGAGAGAGAGCTGTCTATTTATAGACCTAGGGTTGTAAACCCTAATGGGCTCCTGGGCTCAATTCAACACACTTTCCTTGGGCCAGACCAGGGACCTAATGCAAATAATAAAGTGGGCCTATAAATTAATTAATTCCCATGTCCACAACCCAGGACACAATTAATTAATTAATATTAATTCTTTTTCACCACAGAATTAATACTGACCTACCCCTTTATTACCACGTTATGAGAACATGCTGCATTAATTGAGAATCCCCATATTTAAGGTTATCGGACATTCATTAATTAATCGGAGCCTCTGACAAGCTCTAACTACAATTAATTAATATCTTATTATTCCTGAGTAGTACCACTCAAACCTTATCACTCGTGCCTGAACTTAATCAGCCTGCAGGACTTTGACACGATGAATGTTATTGAGCTCCTCAGGAAATGTCCCCATCCTATTACTCGGATATGGTTACCTAAACCCAGTCTCAGGTGGTACTACACAAACTGCTGTTACGCAAGATGCGGATATACGAGCACATTACTCAGGCTCTCCACCATGGCAAGTCAAAGCAACAGTCAACCCGTGCAAACCCCTGGACCTTCATTAGGGTTTGGACTCAATCAATATAACGAGATCTTGTATTTGTAGATGTCAAACAGACGAATACATCTCACTGCGGTCCATTAATACGCCACCTCTGCGTACCAGCATGTCAAGTAACCAAGACAGACTACTTATTCCGACAATGCCGCAGCCATCCGGACAGACGTATCCTCATACGCTGTCTAGGCTATGATTAGGTTTATGTCTCACTAGGTCAAGTGATCATACTGTCTTCTGCGATCTACAACACGCCGTATGATCATCCCTATCGGTGAGACAAGAGGATACCATTGTTCATACATGTAAGATTGTTAACAGATAGGAGAAATAAACCGTTGTATACTCATTATAATAAATGCTTTCAGTATACAAAACCCATCAATCTCCCACTTATACTCAAAGCGTAACTAAGCTATTATAGAGTATACAGTCCGTCTATCTAGTCTGCTGTCTCTTTAACCACTGTCAGTGGTCGGCATCCACCTCAGACCCAGCTCACGAATATGTCTTTCGTAAACTTTCTGCGGCAAGCTCTTTGTAAATGTATCAGCAAGATTGTCAGCAGTGTCAATTTTCTTAATCAGCAAATCGCCCCTCGATACAATTTCTCGTATGATATGGTACTTTCTCTCTATGTGTTTGCTTGCCCTGTGAGACCGCGGTTCCATTGAGTTTGCCACTGCACCAGAGTTATCACAATAAATTGTGATGCTCCTCGACAAACTCGGGATCACGCCCTACTCTAAAAGGTAGTTCCGGAGCCATACCCCCTCTTTCGAGGCGTCGGAGGTGGCGACATATTCCGCCTCCATGGAGGAGTCTGCAATGCATTTCTGCTTTGAGCTCCTCCAAGATATAGCTCCACCTCCCAGGGTAAACACATATCCTGAGGTCGATTTCTTCTCATCCTGGTCTCCTTGGAAATCCGAGTCTGTATAACCCACAGGGCACAAATCCTCACTTTGATAAACTAGGTAGAAATTCCTAGTTCTTTTCAAATACTTGAGGATGTGCTTTACAGCAGTCCAGTGCGCCTGTCCAGGGTTAGACTGATATCTTGCTACCATGCCAACGACATAACAAATATATGGCCTGGTACACAGCATCACATACATGAGGCTACCCACTGCCGAAGCATAGAGTACAAGACTCATTTCATCTTTCTCCCGCTGTGTCTGAGGACACTGCCCACTAGAAAGATGAACACCATGTCTGAAAGGTAGCAAGCCTTTCTTGGCGAGTTGCATGCTGAACCGGGCTATCGTAGTAGCCACATAGGATGCTTGGGATAAGCTCAAAATTCTTCTCTTACGATCTCGTAAGACCTTCATCCCAAGAATGTAGCCAGCTTCTCCCAGATCCTTCATTTGAAACTGTTCGGATAACCAAGCTTTGATTTCGGACATCACTCCCTCGTTGTTTCCAAATAGGAGTATGTCATCAACGTAAAGTGCAAGGAAGACCACGCTCCCACTGACACAAAGTCGATAAACACAACTTTTGTTTTCCAACTGTGCAAATCCATAGGATTTAATCACATCGTTGAAACGTAAGTTCCACGACCTTGAAGCTTGCTTAAATCCATACAAGGACTTCTTAAGCTTCCAGACAAGATGTTCTTCGCCCTTGCTTATGTAACCCTCGGGTTGCTGCATATAGATGCCCCTACCTTCTTCAAGGTAACTGTTTAGAAAAATAGTTTTGACATCCATCTGCCAGATCTCGAGGTCCATATGCGCAGCTATGGCAAGGAGTATCCGGATGGATTTGAGCATGGCTACGGGTGAAAAGGTTTCGTCATAGTCAATGCCCTCTTTCTGACTATAACCCTTTGCCACCAGCCTGGCTTTAAAAGTCGTGATCTTTCCATCCGCCCCTTTCTTTCTCTTGTATACCCATTTGCACCCTATGGCCCTAAAGCCATCCGACAAATCAGTTTTCTAGTATACATCCATAACAATTATGGATTCAATTTCAGAATCCATAGCGACACGTCATTTGGCAACATCCTTGTCCTGCACTGCCTCTTCGTAAGTCAGTGGGTCAGAGTCCTCATGTCGTCTTCCGGGCTCAAGTCCGAAGACTCACCCACGAACATGTACCTTTCTGGCTGGAAAATAACTCTCCCACTACGATGATGCATCGGTGCCGTGTCAATAGTAGGTGCAGTAACTTGTGGTCCTGCACCTTGCACTGAAGAACGTGTCTGTGGTGTTGTGCCTCTCACAGGTGCACCCACATCTACACGCTCCCCTTCCCTTGGAATTGCATTCTCGTTCTCTATTTCTTGAAGAACAATATCACTCCTTGACTTGTGATTACTCACGTACTCGTCCTCCAAGAATCTAGCGTTGGTGCTAACAATGACTCTTTGACTCTCAGGACAGTAAAAGTAACCACCTTTCGTTTGCCTGGGATACCCTATGAACAACATTACTTTTGACCTGCTTTCTAACTTATCAGGTTCCTTCGATAGTACATGTGCCGGACAGCCCCATACTCTAAACTTGCACAAACTAGGTTTGCGACCAAGGAAGAGCTCAGAAGGTGTCTTAGGAACTGATTTAGAAGGCACCACATTAAGCACGTAAGCTGCTGTTTCCAATGCGTAGCCCCAAAACAAAATCTGTAAGTTTGCATAACTCATCATTGATCTTACCATCTCTAGAAGAGTCCTATTTCTTCTTTCAGCTACACCATTTTCCAAGGGATTACCCGGTGCAGTCCACTGGGATGTAATCCCATTTTTTGACAAATATTGCAGGAACTCGTTACCGAGGTATTCGCCGCCGCGGTTAGATCGCAGCGACTTGATAGTTTTCCCGAACTTCTTTTCTACCTCAGCCTTGAACTGTTTGAATTTCTCAAAGCATTCAGACTTGTAGCGAAGCAGGTAAACGTACCCGTACCTTGAGTAATCGTCAATGAAAGTGACGAAGTACTTGTACCCTCCACGAGCCTGCGTGGACATCGGTCCACATAAGTCAGAATGGATCAATTCCAACACTTCCTCTGCTCGAGACTGACTAGCCTTGAAAGGCCTAGTTGACATCTAGCCCTCGATGCAGGATTCGCAAACTTGATAAGGTACAGCCCAGACTAGGTCCAATGTACCGTCATCTGCAAGTCTTTGTATGCGCTTCAAGCTGATGTGACCCAGTCTCAAGTGCCAGAGATATGTAAGATCCTCATCAGAAGAAGTAAGTTTTCTCTTTCTAGGATTATCAATTACAGATGAATTACATGCAATACTTGCGGAAGACTTATGATTACAGTTAACAACATAGAGAGAATTATTCAGCATTCCACGACAGATAATACCGTTATTACCAATGATACAAACACCACTATCAAAAATAACTGAATATCCATCAACATAAAGTTTGGAAACTGAAATAAGGTTTCGCCAAAAATCCGGCACGTACAAAACATCTCTCAAAGTTAAAACAGAATCATCAAAGTACAAGGTGAAATCTCCAATGGTAGCTGCACTCACTTGTGTTGTGTTCCCCATCGAGATGGTAACCTCATCATTCTTCAGCACCCTCCTCGGTGTGAACCCCTGCAAAATGTAACAAACATGATCAGTAGCTCCAGTATCCACTACCCACGAATGAGTAGAAACCGTTGCTAAACATTTTTCGTTACAAATGCAAATGACGTACCTTGTCCCTTAGCATTCGGACAATCCACCTTTCCGCATCCAGCACACTCGTTCTTCTTTGGAGTGACCTTGACTCTCTTCCACTTTCTAGACTTGCTATCACTGCCTGTTTTCCTGAACTTGCTCTTAGCACCATCGTCTCCAACCTTAGAGGTTGTCGAACCAGTACAAGAACTAGATAGAACAGGTTTCCGTGCTCGCATGGTGGATTGCTCTACTACAAGGGCCTCAAGTAGCTCATGCAGAGCATACTCTCCCTTTGCAGCAGCTACCACCTTAAAGTCATAATAGGATTCCGGAAGAGAATTCAGGATAATATCAATCTCGCCTTGCGCACTGATATTACCACCCCGCACAATAAACTGTCTCATGAGGTCAATCATAGACATCATGTGCGTAGTCACTGAACTATTCTCAACCATTTTCTTGCACACAAGATTGTGCACAAGCTTACAGTTAATAGTTCGCTCCACTTTGCCAAACGTGGCCACAAAGTCCATCCAGATCGCAACAGAGCTACAATAGCCCATGTACTTGAGCTTGAGTTCTCTAGATAGGTTATCTGAGATTAACTTGTAAGTAAAATCCTCAAATGCCACCCAACTATCATAGAACTCCTTCTCACGTCTAGAGACTTTATGGTAACATGCGGCAAGTGGCATCATAGTAAGAACAAACATGTGTTGCTTAGTCAGCAGGATATACTCAATGCAGTATCTCCATTCAGGAAAGTTTGGACCAGTTAGAGGATTGAGAGCAAGTAACTGATCGACAGTAGACATAGACATATCTGAAACAATAAAGAATCTTAAATAAGAAAATACATATAGAACTTCGAAAACAAATGCATTGAAAACCTTTTAATAAATCAAATACAAATGTTTTCCACTAATTTCCCAAGAGTTCCCATCGCAAGCTACACTCGTAGACGTTTACGATGTCACCCTCAACCAGAACTGCCGGTTTTAAGCCCCAATCCATTATATTCTAAGATGCTTCTAAGCAATTAACCACAAATTTAACTCCGGCCAAAAGAGACAGTTTAGCATGGCACGTAACCATACCGCACAACCCTTAAAGCTTTTGTTATCTATAGTTTAAATCAATCCTAGAATACTTGTGAAAGAGATCTACGCAAGCTACACTCGCAGACGTTTACGCAAAACCCTCCCACTATTCACATGATTTAAATTGTTTGTCTAGAAATCTCAACAACCGTACCCATGCACCTCTAGGAACTAGCAAGCTACACTCGTAGACGTTTACTAGAACGAAAGATACACTTACAGCCTAGGACCGCTTTGTGGAGGTCTATTGATTTTAATTAAAAAATCTGCTTAGTATTTTTCTTTTAAAAGGTTTCTTTATGCGCACACATAATTTCTTTGTCATTATATTTCCCAAATTTTTGCATGTAATAATACAAGCCCAAAAATTCCCAAAATATAATCCAACAAGAAATTAATCACATAAGCATGCTTGGAAAGCTGTAAATAATAAAAGCGATAAATCATGCTTTTCTTATTATCTACACATGCTTAATTGCGCACATAAATAAATCCCATATCATACGAGGACAATTAAGGCAAACAAAAATTACTCGTGGCCCCAAAAATAGAAAAGATAAATTCTATCTATTACAATTTGAATTTGAATTTAATTTGGATAATTCCAAATCTTTTCAAATCTTCTAGGGCCTCCAAATCTTGATCCACCAAATCTTTTGGGATTTAGGCCTTTGTGATCTGATGATTTGCCCTAACCCTAATGCAAACCCTAGGGTTTACACAGGATTGTGATGGGTTTTGTATACTGAAAGCATTTATTATAATGAGTATACAACGGTTTATTTCTCCTATCTGTTAATAATCGTACATGTATGAACAATGGTATCCTCTTGTCTCACCGATAGGAACAATCATACGGCGTGTTGTAGATCGCAGAAGACAGTATGATCACTTGACCTAGTGAGATATAAACCTGATGACAGCCGAGATAGCGTATGTGGATACGTCTGTCCGGATGGCTGCGGCATTGTCGGAATAAATAGTCTGTCTAGGTTACTTGACATGCTGGTACGCAGAGGTGGCGTATTGATGGACTGCAGTGAGATGTATTCGTCTGTCTGACATCAGCGAATACAAGATCTCGTTATATTGATTGAGTCCAAACCCTAACGAAGGTTCGGGGGTTTTCACGGGTTGACTGTTGCTTTGACTTGCCATGGTGGAGAGCCTAAGTAACGTGCTCGTATATCCGCATCTTGGGTAACAACAGTTCGTGTAGTACCGCCTGAGATTAGGTTTAGGTAAGTATATCCGAGTAATAGGATGGAGACATTCCCTAAGGAGCTCAATAACATTCATCGTGTCAAAGTCCTGCAGGCTGATTAAGTTCAGGCAAGAGTGATAAGGTTTGAGTGGTACTACTCAGGAATAATAAGATATTAATTAATTGTAGTTAGAGCTTGTCAGAGGCTCCGGTTAATTAATGGATGTCCGGTAACCTTAAATATGGGGATTCTCAATTAATGCAGCCCGTTCTCATAACGTGGTAATAAAGGGGTAGGTCAGTATTAATTCTGTGGTGAAAAAAAATTAATATTAATTAATTAATTGTGTCCTGGGTTGTGGACATGGGAATTAATTAATTTATAGGCCCACTTTATTATTTGCATTAGGTCCCAGGTCTGGCCCAAATATATATGATGAATTGGGCCCAGGAGCCCAATAGGGTTTATAACCCTAGGTCTATAAATAGACCTCTCACTCTCTGAAACCCTAGCCACTTCATAACACAATTTGAAAAACCCTAGATCTAGAGAGTGAGAGAGGGGCGCCGATTTCAAGGGAGAGAGGAGAAGAATTTCGATTCTGGTCCTGCTCAAGCCACAGATCTACGGAGTCCTCACCAGTAGTAGATCTGAACAGCATTGGGATACAGATCTGAAGATCTAATTTGGAGAACAATAGATTTCTTTTTCCCTTTTCTTTATTTCGATTTTATCTTAGAAATTAGATTTCTAATTTCTGATTCTGCAGATAAAATCAGATTGCGTGGTTGAATTCAAGTTGGAAATTCAAATGCAAAATATCGGTTCAGACTCGACGGATTTACGGTAATCTCTCAATCCACAAATCTGAATATTAAATTCATAGGAGCATGCTAGGGTTTTGTGATTACAGAAAATTACATAATTTAAAAAATTACAGAAAATCTATTCTATTACAATTTTTCAAATCTACAGTAATCACGGATTTTCTCGTGATTTTACAAAAATAATTCAGCCCTACACGGATAAACCACCGTGGGCTGAATCACACGGGTTGCTACAAAGAACAAAAACCATCCACAAAAAAAATTCATACATACATGCATATCGAATTTAATTGTATACAAAAAGAGCCATAAATCAAGAACCTGACTCTGATACCAATTGTAGGGTTTTCCCGTGAACCGAATCACCAAAACCAAACTGAACCAGATCGATTTATGGATTTTATGCATAATTAAATACAAGATAAATCCTAGCATGCTCCTATGAATTTAATTACCAGAATTTTGGATTGAGGAATTACCGTTACTCCGTCGAGTCTGAACAGATCTTTTGCGTTTGAATTTCCAACTTGAATTCAACCATGCAATCCGATTTTATCTGCGAAAACAGAAATTAGTGTTGGGAAATCTGTCCAAATTTTCCTTTCCCAGTAGCTACTTGTATAGATCTTAGTTTTGGTGGATCAAATCCTAAGTCCTACCAGCGTCAGTTGTCTCTAGATAGCTCTAGTTCTCAAATGTAAAGTCCTGCTTAGGTCTTTTGAGTTGTAAGTCGCAGCTGATCAAGACTCATGCTGACACTGTTCACCAGCATGAGAAGTGCTTACCACTGGTACTGTTCACCAGTTGGAAAAGTCTCATCCGAAGGCGGCTGACAAAGACTCGTGCTGACACTGTTCATCAGCATGAGAAAGAGCTAATGACTGGTTACTGTTCACCAGTTGGGAAGGATTTCACCAGCAGGCGGCTGACAAATCCTACCAGCAGAATACGTGTTCTCACTGACACTATTCACCAGCGGTGAAGCCACCAGTCATGGGAGATTCCAAGAAAGGGTTAACATCAGACATATTGGTAGACTTAGATTGTGCCAGCGCAAAGTCACCAGCAGAGACTGCCAGCACAAGATCACCAGAATGATCTACCAGTCGGATGTTACCAGCAGAATTCCAGATTCTCTCTCCCAGAGTCTTAGAGACAAAAAGAAGATTCGTCGAGGAATTAACTGACAGAGTATGACTTTAAGGAGGATACCTTAAAGTCTATCAGTTACAAGACACCAGTCTCGATTCCTCGTACTGACTTAAAGAGCCGTTCTGACACAAAGAGATCTGTGTCAGATAAAGCGGTCAAGGGTATGGTTCCTTCCGGAAAAACATACCTGCCGCCGTCAGAAGGACATCCGAGGTCTGACATCCTTCCGGATGTGTCCAAACGGCTAGAAGATTTGAATGGGATCCCGCGTCTATAAATAGGTCGGAACCACCAACATTTAAGACGCTTGCAAGCTGGCTTCCTAACATTCAATACTCTTCTCGCCATACTCAACTACCGAAAGTCTGAAACTTTATTGCAAGCAAGCAAAACTTTCGAGGCTTTTCTTAAAGCTTTCCGTGTGTTGATTTCTTCAAACACGAGACTTCAAGCTTCCAGCTTGTAAGTTACAGATCTCTTTGGTGTTCTTTCTCTTCTGAGGAAGTTCACAGCAGCTCTTGTGCCAGCCAGCACTTGAGTTATTACGGGCTTTTGCCGTATTGAGAAGATACGTTCTTGGGAGAACTAAACACCCAAACTGCTGTGGAGGTTGAAGTGACGTGCTCGCACTCCACCAGCTGATCAGAGTTGAAGAAGGACAAGGCCGGGAGCGGTTGATCTAGTGAACTGGTGGACGAGGCATTCACCAGCTAGAGATAGATCGTAGGACGCTTGTACCCGATTACTCTTAGTGAAATTTCCAGTGCTACGACTGGAGAGTGGACGTAGATCGATTGATCGAACCACTATAAATCCTGTCTTTATCAGTTTTCCGCATTACATTCGCATTTTAAACCCAGCACCCAAGTGCTGGTGTATATCCTGAAAACTGATAACTGCGCAAACAAGGCCTAAAATATTCTAAGTCTTGAGCTACCAGCTGACGAGCCAGTCGCCAGTCAGCTGAGTACGCAGAGTGCAAGTTGACTTACCAGCTGACAAGGTCCCAGTCAGCTGAGTAACCAGCAGAGTGCAAGAAACGATTAACCACATTTTCCGCTGCAAACGTTTTAAACTCTGAAAAACCGGGACCATCAAGTGGTATCAGAGCAGTCGGTTCTTACAGACCGATTGTTTCTGAGTCTCTTAGGACCGAGATCCACGTTTCCTTGCACTCCTTTATTTGTCTGTTGATTAGCTCAGGTACACGAAGATGAATACTCCGAAGCTACTCGACTACAAGACGGTGAAGCATGATATATGGCAAAAGAGGTCGCTCATTTCTCTGAAGAGCATCCATCCGGAAATGAAAGATGTGCTGGAGAAAGGGCCAATCGAGATCACCAAGATACAGCACCAGCTAGGAGATCGTCCAGCTGCTGTGATCCCAAAGCCCCAAGACGAATGGAACGCCGAGGACAGGAAGCGGAATCAGTTGGATTCCATTGCTCACGAGTTGATCCTGGCTTCTCTTCCAGAGTCGCTGATGGAGGAAGCCCTCCAGTTTGACAATGCCAAGGGAGTATGGGATTATCTTGATAGTCTATGTCAAGAAACTGATCAAATGAAACGCAACAAATTGCAGGTTGCAGTGGACAAGTACGAGTCCTTCCAGATGCTGCCTGGAGAAACCATCAAGGAGATGGAGGCGAGATTCAATGCCATTGTCAGCGAGCTAAAGTCACTGGACAGGAAGTACTCAAATGAAGATCTTAATGCCAAGATCCTGTCCAAGATGCCCAAGGAGGACTGGTTCGTGAAGACCACAGCTCTGAAGGAGAAGGACCTGTCCAAGATGACTCCCAAGGAGTTATTTGCTCAATTGCAGGCACACGAGTGGGATATCCAGATGGTAAACAAGAATGAGGCCATCCGGAACATGGGATCCCCCAGCATCAAAGCTCAAGACGAAGCTTACTTCGTCAAGAAGGATTTCAAATGGAAGACCAAGAAGCCCTTCCATGCTGACAGACCTGCTGCCCAGCACAACCAGAAGTAAGAGATCCTAGCCACATCGGGATCTAACTCCAAAGACAGCGAGAGCTCTATCGCTGACCTTGAGCAACAGATGAAGAGACTGGCCGTTCTCCTGGAGAAAGCCAAGTCGAAACAGGGAGTATCTCTAAGCTCAAC
The DNA here is from genome assembly GCA_026898455.1 of Plectranthus barbatus. Classification (NCBI taxonomy): domain Eukaryota; kingdom Viridiplantae; phylum Streptophyta; class Magnoliopsida; order Lamiales; family Lamiaceae; genus Plectranthus; species Plectranthus barbatus. Next base: position 189,123 of record JAPKLW010000234.1, on the reverse strand, counting down.
TGACGGAAAATTCGTCAAGAGAGCTCCCCGTGCTTGCTATCAGTGCCAATCCCCTGATCATCTTAAGTTTGAATGTCCACAGGTGGATAAAGATGAGCGGGAAAGGCTCAAGAAGCTTTTTGAAGAGCGAGCATCCAAAGCCGTTGCCAAGGCTATGCTGACCAGGACAGAAGTTCCTGACATTCCTGACCATGACGACGGAGAGTATGAGTCAGATGAAGAGTCAGAAGAGGAAGCTCTACTGGCACTTATGGCAGCCTTCGGTGAGGAGTCAGCTGAAGAAAGTGCTGACAGTGAAGAGGCACTTGCAGCTGATGATCAGGTACAATCATCAGCTCCCCCAATGCATATCATGCCTTCTCACATTTTAGACGATTCTGAGTCGCGTTGCTCCGACTCAGAAGCTGTCACAATAGACATTCTTCAACAAGAATTTTTAAAATTTTATGAAATAAAGAATGTCTTGGTTGGCGAAAATGCTTCGCTGAAAGATCAAATTTCTGTTTTGACCAAGGAGATTGAAAAATCGAGGTCAATCAGTGAAGAGCTAGCCACTTTGAAAAAGACTCACTTTGAGTTGCTCCAAGATTTTCAAATTGCAAAAACTGAGCGAGATAATTTTCACAATCTCGTTCTGGAGCAAGAAAATAGAATAAATTTTCTAAATTAAGGCTCAAAAGACTTGGAAGCAGCTCTAAGTCATTGGAGAAAGCCTTCTGATAAGTCCGGGTTGGGATTTACAAAGGATTTGAGCATAAACCAGCCCGAACAAATCACTACTGGTAAGGGTAAGGGCAAACTGGTAAATGCATCAGCACCAGCTGGTAATACCAGTCAGTCCCGAATGGCTGATCAGCATAGGAACCATAAGTCCAGATACATAGGTGAGTCATCAAGACAAAATCCTCAACTGGCAAGACCCTCTGCTGACAGGACGCCAGCATACCCGAAGACGCAGACTAAGCCGAAATATTCAAAGGCAAGGAAGTCAGCGTCAGCTGCCAGTGGAATCCGACAGCCAGCACCAGCTGTCCAGAGATTCCACGCCCAACCTTACAAGTATGCCTGTTGCCAGCATGCTTACAAGGGATCCAAATCTCAGCGGAATACTGAGAGAAGGATATTTCCCAATAGGAGGAACACCTATCGGAGGCCTGAGCCCAATCAAAACCTTTTCTCAAGGGCTGGGAAGGCTAATCATCGTGGCCCACAATTCCAGAGACCACCAAGGCAACACAAGCGGTCGGAAAGAAATTTCCGACACCCTCGGAGGAAGAATACTTCCAGAGGAACCGCACACACAACCACACCTTCCAAAAACAAATCCATGCATTATTTTAAAAGGAAGGGAAAGGCCACAAGTGATGTCAGCAAGGGTAACACCGAGCTGAAGATTACTCAAGTCTGGATTCCAAAAGGAATGATCCAGAGATCTAACCCTGCAGGACCCGCTGATGATCGGGGACCTAAATAATTTCATTTTCTTGCAGGAACAGGATCATGCAACACAGCTTCAGAGATCGAGCGAGTGGATCATAGATAGTGGTTGCTCGGCTCATATGACTGGTGAGGAGTTCCTATTTTCTGAGCTCACCAAGGTCAGAGGACCTCCAGTTATTTTTGGTGATAACTCCAAGGGCAGAGTTATTAGCAAGGGCTGCATCGAGAAGGATGATGTCAGAATTGTGAATGTATCCCTTGTCACCAATCTGAAGCACAACCTCCTGAGCATCAGTCAGCTGTGCGACAATGGTTATACCATTGTGTTTGACAAATCAGGGTGCCAGATCAAGAATGAAGAGTCTGGCGAGACCAAGCTGAAAGGTGTCAGGAAAGGAGGTCTCTATGTTGTTGACTGGCAAAGCGGGAAGACTGATACATGCTTTGTAGCCACCAGTTCCATGGAAACTAACTGGCTGTGGCACAAAAGGTTAAGTCATCTAAATTTCAAAACTATTAATTATCTAACCAAGCATGATCTTGTAGATGGTCTTCCCAAGGGCGGGTTCAAGAAGGAAGGAATTTGCAAAACTTGCCAGCAAGGCAAACAAACTAGGAAGTCCTTCAAGAACCAGTCGCCAGTCTGCCCCAGTACCAGTCAGATACTCGAGTTGTTACACATGGACCTGTTTGGACCAGTAACACAGCAAACCATTGGAGGAAGACGATATTCGCTGGTGGTAGTCGATGACTACTCGCGCTATACCTGGGTAAAGCTTCTCAGAACCAAGGATGAGGTGAAGATCATTCTTCCAGAATTGATCATCCAAGCTCAGAAATAGAGAGAAGCTGTGGTAAAGCGAATTCGATCAGACAATGGGACTGAATTCTGCAACAGTCTGCTGATGGATTTTTGCGCGGAGGCCGGGATCAAACATGAGAGATCTACTCCAAGGCAACCGAAGCAGAATGGACTGGCAGAACGTAGGAACAGGACGCTGAAAGAAGCGGTCCGGTCCATGCTGGCTGAGTCCGGCTTGGGACAGAGTTTCTGGGGAGAAGCGTTGGTGACTGCCTGCTACACTCAGAATAGAAGCGGGATCAACGACAGACTCCAGAAAACTCCCTACGAAGTGTATTTTGGTCGTAAGCCTTCTATAGCTCATCTTCGTGCATTCGGTTCACCATGTTATATCCATAATAATGGGAAGTCGAAGTTAAATGCTTTCTCGCCTAAGGCTGATGAGGGTGTGTTTGTCGGATATGGACATCCCTCTCACAAGGGCTATAGAGTATTTAACAAGACTACCCAGCTTGTGGAAATAACATGCAATGTTGTTTTTGATGAAGCTACTTTAGTGCGCAGGACCTTACGCCAACTGGCTGAAGATGTTCCTGAGGTCGAGGATGTCAGCGACCAGTTGGGCAGGAATTCTTCCGATGCTCAACCAACTGGTTCGACTAGACCTATGAATGGATCATCTTCTCAACCAGTTACCTCAGGTGCCCATCAGCAACCTGAGAGGGTCTGTGATGCAAATGACCTTGCTGAGACCTTACACTCAATCTCCCTGAGTGGACCTAGCAAAAATCAAGGGGGAATTCTGACTCGAATCTTTGAGCCAGAAGATGACGATGAACCAGCTGGAGTGGATGCACCAGCTGATACTGACAACGTTGGTGAAGGTTCAGGAAGCCAGTCAGACAGTGAAGCTGATGAAGCAGTTCCGACTGGCGAAGGTCAACCACCAGTTGAAATTCCAGTTCCGACTGGTGAAGGTCAACTGCCAGTTGCAGTTCCAGCTCCGACTGGTGAAAATGTGGAAGCACCAGTCTTCAGGACAGAAGAACCTATTTCACAGTCGGCACCAGCAGTAGCTGGTCCTCCCAAATGGCTGAGGGATCACCCATCCGATGCTATTCTCGGTGATCCAGAAGATTCTGTCCAGACTCGCCACGGCAGTGCGCTCCTAAGTTGCTTTATTTCTCAAATGGAACCTACTTCCATAGGAGTTGCGCTAGAATCTGCTGATTGGATTAATGCCATGCAAGAAGAGCTTGCTGAATTCACTCGCAACAATGTTTGGGACTTGGTGGAGAGACCATCACATCAGTCAGTGATTGGCACCAAGTGGGTCTTCAAGAATAAGCGAGATGAGAATGGCACCGTGGTCAGAAACAAAGCTCGTTTAGTCGCCAAAGGTTACAGGCAGTGTGAAGGCATCGACTTTGATGAGACCTTTGCACCAGTTGCAAGAATGGAGGCGATACGGCTGTTCCTTGTGTATGCAGCGTATCACGGCTTCACGGTATTTCAGATGGACGTGAAGAGCGCCTTCTTGAATGGCGAACTAAAGGAGGAGGTTTATGTCGAGCAACCTCCAGGCTTTGAGATAGGCACCAAAGTGTACAAGCTGAGAAAGGCCCTGTATGGATTGAAACAGGCGCCCAGGGCTTGGTACGAAACGCTGTCACAATTCCTTATCAGCAATGGATTTCGGAAAGGGAAGATTGATAGGACTCTCTTCCTTCTCAAGGATGGAGGTGACATGCTAATGGTGCAGATCTATGTTGATGACATCATATTCGGATCAAGGAATATATCTCTCTGCGAGAAGTTTTCTCAATTGATGCAGACGTCATTTCAAATGAGTATGATGGGCAAATTAACATACTTCCTAGGACTCCAGGTCCAGCAGTCAACTGATGGAATTTTCATCAGTCAACGGAAGTATACCAAGGACTTAATTCAGAAATATTGCCCAGAGAAAACTAAGTCCCTAAGGATACCGATGAGCACCAGTTGTCAGATATTTCTCGATGAACAAGGGGAATCAGTTGATCCTACCATTTACAGAGGAATCATTGGATCACTTCTCTATCTCACTGCCAGCAGACCCGACATTTCGTACTCAGTCGGAGTGTGTGCCAGATTTCAAGCCAATCCGAAAAGGTCACACATGGAAGCTGCAAAGAGGATAGTGAAATATCTGAAGGAGACTGAATCTCTTGGAATATGGTATCCCAAAAATGATGAGCGCACACTCATTGGATATTCAGATTCAGATTTTGCTGGATGCCGTATAGATCGAAAGAGTACCAGTGGTACGTGTCAGTTTCTAGGACACAAGCTAATCAGTTGGTTTAGCAAGAAGCAGCACTCAGTTGCTACATCTACCACTGAAGCTGAATATGTTGCCGCTGCCAGTTGCTGTGCTCAAATTATTTGGATCAAGCAACAACTGGAGGATTATGAAGTGGACACTGGCTGTGTTCCAATCTATTGCGACAACAACAGCGCTATGTGCATCACGAAGAATCCGGTTCATCATTCTAGAACCAAGCACATAGATATTCGACATCACTTCATACGTGATCATGTCGAGAAGAAGGATGTCAGCGTGGACTACATCAGAACTGAAGATCAACTGGCTGACATCTTCACCAAACCCCTTCCAGAAGCAAGATTCAAGGAGTTGTGCATCAAACTCGGTCTTATGGAGATTGATGTGAGCCCCAATGATGAGGAAGAATGAGTCCCAGCTCTCATTCTGTTCTTGATCTTCTGAAGGACGCTGATTACGACTAAGTCCAAGCTCTTAGTTGTTTTTATTTAAGTGGTATCTCAAACTCACTAGTGGTACCTACTGGCGGAACTTATCCCTCAAATGTCTAAGGAAATGAGTCCCAGCTCTCATTTCAATTTGCCAGCATAAACCATCAGTTGAAATAGAATTGGGTCCCAGCTCCCAATTCCAAGTGATGATGAGGAGTGGATTTCTTGGAGAGAAGATTATGCGGAATAAAATTGACTCCAAGCTCTCAATTTTTACTATCTTTCAAGTTGCCATCAGATAACTGATGGAATTTCCGCGACTGGCGAAAATTGAGTCCAAGCTCTCAATTTGTCTAAGTAAGCCAGCACCAGTATGAGTATCAGTTGCCAACTGATAAAGAGGCCAACCAGTTAGGGGGAAGTATGCGACTGGTATATGCTACTGATGACCAGTCATGCCAGCTGTCTCAGAAAAGGCGGGATCGTTCAAATCCAAGTAGCGTGTACAGTCCTCAGAATTTAATGCGGCATTTAATGCCACATTTAATGTGCACAGTGTCTGCGCAGTCCGACGCTTGGTTGCCACCAATCGCTGCGTGCCACGTCAGCTCCACGTCGTGGCGCCCGTCAGCACGACCGCGCACGTCACCACAGGGAACCGGGCCTGCTGATGACCGTAGATTCTGACTTGCTGAGAATTCATCTCGGTCGTTTAATCCTGCATGGCCCGAGTATAAATACCCGATCACTTCCTTCGGGTTAACCTTTATGTTTCCCTACTTTCAGAACCCTAATATCTTTCAAAATTCTCTCATCTTCCCTTGAAATTTTCTGAACCTTGAATCTTTCTGAAGTCATGGCATCATCTTCTCAACCTCCAGCTGATAACCCTCCATCTACATCTACATCATCCTCGTCTGGTTCACCAGACCTACCAGTTGCTGAAGCTCATATGCCTACGTATACTGGCATAGTGAAGATCGAAGATATCGATTACACCTATCCGTTCGCCCGACTGGTTCAGTTGAACAGGCCGGCGACCAGGCGACAGCTCTCTAACGCGCAGATTAGGACTGCACAGGTTCAGAAGGAGAAGATTCTGAACGCGAAGCTAGCCCTAAAGCATCATGGGCCGGAGCTGATGGAGATGGTCGACCACGAGCAGCTCCGCCAGTACTTGACGGCGAAACCCAAAACTTTCCATCCACACATGGTAGCCGAGTTCTATGCTCGGGCCGTGATAGCTGACGACAGGAAGTCTTTCACAACTTCCGTTTTTGGCCACCTGATCACCGTCACCGCCGAATACCTCGCCGATCTGTTCGGGCTGAGGAATGAAGGTATGGAGATAGCCTCGTATTATCAGAATAATACAGACGAGTTCAGGAGGAGATGGGCGGAGTGGAAGAAGGCGGAGGTGACTGAGTTCCGTACTGGAATGAGGAAGTCAGAAATGGAAGAATATTGGCAGATGGTATGCGACATTGTGGTGCGCATGCTGCAATGTGAGGTCGGATCGTACGCCGAGCTGAGCCTGCGCAAGTTTTCAGTGATGTGTGCGCTTGTCGACGGGGTTGAGGGCAACTGGGCTAAATTCTTCTTCGGCCGGTTGCTGGAAAATGTAGACAGAAACATCACTGTTCCGACTGACGGCAGGTTTGCTCACGCCGTATCCTTCGGGCTGAGGATCAGCCACATCCTGGAGATGGAATTGGATTAGGCGTGGATCAGGGGGAACAGCTGGTTGGTTCCGATTTCATACCAGCCACGAAGGTGAAGCTGCCTCACCCAGATTACAAGAAGCCACGCAGGCTGAAAGGGAAGTCAGCAGTGGACCCTGATGAGGCCGTTTCTGAGGAGGACTCAGAAGACCTGGGGGAGCAAGTGCCAGCTGTGGCTCTCCCACTGACTGATGAGGCTAGGGCTGAGCTGAAGAGAAAGCGCGAGCTCGAGTCCCTATTTGTCTCGATGGAGGACGCGGTGGCTGAGGCAACTGGCATACATCCTCAAGAACTAGCGCCAGTGCCAGTGCCAGCTCCCAAGCCCCGATCAAGCAAGAAGCCCAAGACCCACCAGCGCCAGCAGCCCCAGCCAGCTGTTGCTTATGACCCAGCATCCAGGAAGATCT
>JAPKLW010000234.1:165225-176999 GCA_026898455.1 Plectranthus barbatus | reverse complement strand
GATGCAGACGTCATTTCAAATGAGTATGATGGGCAAATTAACATACTTCCTAGGACTCCAGGTCCAGCAGTCAACTGATGGAATTTTCATCAGTCAACGGAAGTATACCAAGGACTTAATTCAGAAATATTGCCCAGAGAAAACTAAGTCCCTAAGGATACCGATGAGCACCAGTTGTCAGATATTTCTCGATGAACAAGGGGAATCAGTTGATCCTACCATTTACAGAGGAATCATTGGATCACTTCTCTATCTCACTGCCAGCAGACCCGACATTTCGTACTCAGTCGGAGTGTGTGCCAGATTTCAAGCCAATCCGAAAAGGTCACACATGGAAGCTGCAAAGAGGATAGTGAAATATCTGAAGGGGACTGAATCTCTTGGAATATGGTATCCCAGAAATGATGAGCTTACACTCATTGGATATTCAGATTCAGATTTTGCTGGATGCCGTATAGATCGAAAGAGTACCAGTGGTACGTGTCAGTTTCTAGGACACAAGCTAATCAGTTGGTTTAGCAAGAAGCAGCACTCAGTTGCTACATCTACCACTGAAGCTGAATATGTTGCCGCTGCCAGTTGCTGTGCTCAAATTATTTGGATCAAGCAACAACTGGAGGATTATGAAGTGGACACTGGCTGTGTTCCAATCTATTGCGACAACAACAGCGCTATGTGCATCACGAAGAATCCGGTTCATCATTCTAGAACCAAGCACATAGATATTCGACATCACTTCATACGTGATCATGTCGAGAAGAAGGATGTCAGCGTGGACTACATCAGAACTGAAGATCAACTGGCTGACATCTTCACCAAACCCCTTCCAGAAGCAAGATTCAAGGAGTTGTGCATCAAACTCGGTCTTATGGAGATTGATGTGAGCCCCAATGATGAGGAAGAATGAGTCCCAGCTCTCATTCTGTTCTTGATCTTCTGAAGGACGCTGATTACGACTAAGTCCAAGCTCTTAGTTGTTTTTATTTAAGTGGTATCTCAAACTCACTAGTGGTACCTACTGGCGGAACTTATCCCTCAAATGTCTAAGGAAATGAGTCCCAGCTCTCATTTCAATTTGCCAGCATAAACCATCAGTTGAAATAGAATTGGGTCCCAGCTCCCAATTCCAAGTGATGATGAGGAGTGGATTTCTTGGAGAGAAGATTATGCGGAATAAAATTGACTCCAAGCTCTCAATTTTTACTATCTTTCAAGTTGCCATCAGATAACTGATGGAATTTCCGCGACTGGCGAAAATTGAGTCCAAGCTCTCAATTTGTCTAAGTAAGCCAGCACCAGTATGAGTATCAGTTGCCAACTGATAAAGAGGCCAACCAGTTAGGGGGAAGTATGCGACTGGTATATGCTACTGATGACCAGTCATGCCAGCTGTCTCAGAAAAGGCGGGATCGTTCAAATCCAAGTAGCGTGTACAGTCCTCAGAATTTAATGCGGCATTTAATGCCACATTTAATGTGCACAGTGTCTGCGCAGTCCGACGCTTGGTTGCCACCAATCGCTGCGTGCCACGTCAGCTCCACGTCGTGGCGCCCGTCAGCACGACCGCGCACGTCACCACAGGGAACCGGGCCTGCTGATGACCGTAGATTCTGACTTGCTGAGAATTCATCTCGGTCGTTTAATCCTGCATGGCCCGAGTATAAATACCCGATCACTTCCTTCGGGTTAACCTTTATGTTTCCCTACTTTCAGAACCCTAATATCTTTCAAAATTCTCTCATCTTCCCTTGAAATTTTCTGAACCTTGAATCTTTCTGAAGTCATGGCATCATCTTCTCAACCTCCAGCTGATAACCCTCCATCTACATCTACATCATCCTCGTCTGGTTCACCAGACCTACCAGTTGCTGAAGCTCATATGCCTACGTATACTGGCATAGTGAAGATCGAAGATATCGATTACACCTATCCGTTCGCCCGACTGGTTCAGTTGAACAGGCCGGCGACCAGGCGACAGCTCTCTAACGCGCAGATTAGGACTGCACAGGTTCAGAAGGAGAAGATTCTGAACGCGAAGCTAGCCCTAAAGCATCATGGGCCGGAGCTGATGGAGATGGTCGACCACGAGCAGCTCCGCCAGTACTTGACGGCGAAACCCAAAACTTTCCATCCACACATGGTAGCCGAGTTCTATGCTCGGGCCGTGATAGCTGACGACAGGAAGTCTTTCACAACTTCCGTTTTTGGCCACCTGATCACCGTCACCGCCGAATACCTCGCCGATCTGTTCGGGCTGAGGAATGAAGGTATGGAGATAGCCTCGTATTATCAGAATAATACAGACGAGTTCAGGAGGAGATGGGCGGAGTGGAAGAAGGCGGAGGTGACTGAGTTCCGTACTGGAATGAGGAAGTCAGAAATGGAAGAATATTGGCAGATGGTATGCGACATTGTGGTGCGCATGCTGCAATGTGAGGTCGGATCGTACGCCGAGCTGAGCCTGCGCAAGTTTTCAGTGATGTGTGCGCTTGTCGACGGGGTTGAGGGCAACTGGGCTAAATTCTTCTTCGGCCGGTTGCTGGAAAATGTAGACAGAAACATCACTGTTCCGACTGACGGCAGGTTTGCTCACGCCGTATCCTTCGGGCTGAGGATCAGCCACATCCTGGAGATGGAATTGGATTAGGCGTGGATCAGGGGGAACAGCTGGTTGGTTCCGATTTCATACCAGCCACGAAGGTGAAGCTGCCTCACCCAGATTACAAGAAGCCACGCAGGCTGAAAGGGAAGTCAGCAGTGGACCCTGATGAGGCCGTTTCTGAGGAGGACTCAGAAGACCTGGGGGAGCAAGTGCCAGCTGTGGCTCTCCCACTGACTGATGAGGCTAGGGCTGAGCTGAAGAGAAAGCGCGAGCTCGAGTCCCTATTTGTCTCGATGGAGGACGCGGTGGCTGAGGCAACTGGCATACATCCTCAAGAACTAGCGCCAGTGCCAGTGCCAGCTCCCAAGCCCCGATCAAGCAAGAAGCCCAAGACCCACCAGCGCCAGCAGCCCCAGCCAGCTGTTGCTTATGACCCAGCATCCAGGAAGATCTCGATCCCAATCAAGAAGTCCATCCTTGGACTGACTGAGGAGGAGACTATCGAGAAGATGACCCGGAAGAGGAAGAGGGTCCAAACAAGAGCTCAGAAGCTGGTGGAGCAGGCCAAGAAGGAGCAACAAGCCTCCATTGTGAGGAAAAAGCAGGCCCAGGCAAGGTTGAAGGCCTTGGCCGACCAGCGAAGAAGAGAGGCTGAGCTGGCAGCCCGCGATGAAGCCTTTGCAAAGGTGCAGGCTGAGCATGAGGCCCGACGTCAGGCGCAACTGGCGGAGTAGGTGCACCAGGTGGCTAAAGGCAAATGGGAAGTTGCCCCAACTACAAGTGCAAGGCCACCAGCACCAGCTCCAGGCCAGATCCTCTCAGACGAATCATTCACGCGCCTGATGGTCATGGGCGCTGAAGAGGATGTACTATCCCTTGTGGATAAGTACCAAGAGGAGGAGGTCGCTGAAGTCCCTCCACCCGCGCAAGGGGGTGGTGGAGGTGAAGAAGACCCACTGGCCGCGCACGGGGGTGCCAGTGGAGGAGTTGAGGAGCGGGCGACCACCCCGGAAAAACTGGCGAGTTTTTCAGACATGAGCTCAGATTCTGAGGATGCAGAGGAGCCAAGGGCTGAGGAGCCGGAGCAGGCGGCAGCTGAGGAGGTGATACATTACTCCATGGTGCAGAGGATGGAGCCAAGGGATCTGTTCCCAGACCTTGATGATAAGGCTCGTCTTCCTGCCAGTCGCCCCCGATCTACAGATGCCTCGACATCAACTTCCGGGCGACCAGCAGCATCCTCTACATCACCAGCTAGGCGTGCACGTACTGAAAGGCGACCATACATGCTCTGCATCCAAGAGCATCAACTGATTGATGAGGATACCTTCCAGTCGCAAGTGACAGGGGTACATCGGTGGGAGCACCGCGGGGACATGGCGTTTCTCAATTCACGAGTGCCTGAGCCTTCAGCATTCAACATCATCCCCATCAGCGGACTCCCCCACCAATCGGTATACGCTTCGAGGATCTCTGACTGGTGTCTGCCCTTGCAGCCGATGGAGTATTTCAATTCCACTCTCTACGAGTATGCTGAAAACATCACGGCGGAGGTGGAGAATGCCGTCAATGACGAAATGATATCCAGCTACCGAAGACTCTGGAGGGTGGATCCGGAACTATGTCTGGAGTTCCGGAGGTGGAGGATTTTCGATCGATGCGAGCGCCTGCTGACAGTGGAGAAGCGGGCGGTCCTCTATGCCAGGCTGGGTCTTGGCTACTGGAGAGCGGAGGAGGAGTGGGCTCATGCCTTCATGGGCACTGATCCTGAATGCCCCCAGCAGCTGTCTACAAGGAGGATCAGGCGCCGCTTGCGGAAAATCGCTGAGTATAGGCAGCTGACTGGAAGCTCCGGCCTCCCGCCACTGAAAAAGATCAAGTTACCTTTCCTCCAGTTTCGAGTCACCAGTCGGGGGTACCAGCTGACGTACGCGCTCCGTCGCCTCAAAGTGCTGGTTACCCTCCCGAGGATCCCTCCCTACCATGCTATATTGTTCGACATGGCTGCCAGCGCTCTGCTGGTAGACCACTTAGTAGAGGAGGATCCCTCTCGTGGTTGGTGGCTGACCCTTGCCGTCCCTCCTGTTCCTATTGTCTCGGGCGATCTCGTCCCTGCTCACATGGACTGGCAAGTGGTGGAATTCACAGCCCCAACAGTTGTTTCTGAACAAGTCCAGCCAGCTCCAGCAGCAGTGCCAGTAGTGGAGCCAGCAGAAGCAGCAGTCGAGATACAAGTAGAGGAGCCAGCTGCAGCAGCAGTACCAGCGGAGGAGCCAGCCCCGATGGAGATATCAGCTGAATCTGAACCAGCAATGGCTCCTTCCGCAACTGATGTGCCTTCCTCTTCCATGGAAGTATCAGCGCAGCCAATCTCCGAGATCCATCCTCCTGCGCAGCTTCTTGCACTCATTAATGCCAGGATGGATCAGCGCTTCGCCAGCTTCCGAACTGAGATGGCACAATAGATGGAGTCTGTAACCGCTGGAGTGTCCTCCTTTTTGGCGCGGATCCAAGAGGGGGAAAGTACGCGAGCACGTGCTGAGGCAGAGAGAGCTCGTCTTGCTGAAGAGGAGAGGAGAATTGCTGCTGAGGAAAGGGAGAAGAGCAGACAAGATATGGCAGCGCTCACTGAGATCCTGAGGTCGCTCACAAGCAGAACTCAATCACCAGGATCATCTTCTCAGCCATAGTCTTGTTTCTCTATTTTTTTGTTGTAAGTAAATATGTATCAGCTAGTCTAGTCAGTTACCAATTCATGTACTTGTAATTGCTCCATCACTAATGGAATGCTGACTGACAAGTTGATGACAACCTCTCATTGTCCAACAATTGTCTAAGTATTTACTTACCAGCTGAACTTACACATTCAGTGTAATCAGCACCAGCACTCCTTTACTTATCTTTGCTCTGATCTTAATTTTCATATTTTAAACAAGCAATATCCCTCTTAGTTTGAGGGGGAAGATTTTAGTTAGAGCTGATGTGAGGAAGTGGTTTCATGGGTTTAGATCTGATAGGCTTATTTGTAAAACCCTGAAATCTTCTGTAACTTTCCTCATCAGCTGAGTGCTCGCTGGTTAGGCTTTGATCGCACCAAAAAGGGGGAAATTGTTGGGAAATCTGTCCAAGTTTTCCTTTCCCAGTAGCTACTTGTATAGATCTTAGTTTTGGTGGATCAAATCCTAAGTCCTACCAGCGTCAGTTGTCTCTAGATAGCTCTAGTTCTCAAATGTAAAGTCCTGCTTAGGTCTTTTGAGTTGTAAGTCGCAGCTGATCAAGACTCATGCTGACACTGTTCACCAGCATGAGAAGTGCTTACCACTGGTACTGTTCACCAGTTGGAAAAGTCTCATCCGAAGGCGGCTGACAAAGACTCGTGCTGACACTGTTCATCAGCATGAGAAAGAGCTAATGACTGGTTACTGTTCACCAGTTGGGAAGGATTTCACCAGCAGGCGGCTGACAAATCCTACCAGCAGAATACGTGTTCTCACTGACACTATTCACCAGCGGTGAAGCCACCAGTCATGGGAGATTCCAAGAAAGGGTTAACATCAGACATATTGGTAGACTTAGATTGTGCCAGCGCAAAGTCACCAGCAGAGACTGCCAGCACAAGATCACCAGAATGATCTACCAGTCGGATGTTACCAGCAGAATTCCAGATTCTCTCTCCCAGAGTCTTAGAGACAAAAAGAAGATTCGTCGAGGAATTAACTGACAGAGTATGACTTTAAGGAGGATACCTTAAAGTCTATCAGTTACAAGACACCAGTCTCGATTCCTCGTACTGACTTAAAGAGCCGTTCTGACATAAAGAGATCTGTGTCAGATAAAGCGGTCAAGGGTATGGTTCCTTCCGGAAAAACATACTTGCCGCCATCAGAAGGACATCCGAGGTCTGACATCCTTCCGGATGTGTCCAAACGGCTAGAAGATTTGAATGGGATCCCGCGTCTATAAATAGGTCGGAACCACCAACATTTAAGACGCTTGCAAGCTGGCTTCCTAACATTCAATACTCTTCTCGCCATACTCAACTACCGAAAGTCTGAAACTTTATTGCAAGCAAGCAAAACTTTCGAGGCTTTTCTTAAAGCTTTCCGTGTGTTGATTTCTTCAAACACGAGACTTCAAGCTTCCAGCTTGTAAGTTACAGATCTCTTTGGTGTTCTTTCTCTTCTGAGGAAGTTCACAGCAGCTCTTGTGCCAGCCAGCACTTGAGTTATTACGGGCTTTTGCCGTATTGAGAAGATACGTTCTTGGGAGAACTAAACACCCAAACTGCTGTGGAGGTTGAAGTGACGTGCTCGCACTCCACCAGCTGATCAGAGTTGAAGAAGGACAAGGCCGGGAGCGGTTGATCTAGTGAACTGGTGGACGAGGCATTCACCAGCTAGAGATAGATCGTAGGACGCTTGTACCCGATTACTCTTAGTGAAATTTCCAGTGCTACGACTGGAGAGTGGACGTAGATCGATTGATCGAACCACTATAAATCCTGTCTTTATCAGTTTTCCGCATTACATTCGCATTTTAAACCCAGCACCCAAGTGCTGGTGTATATCCTGAAAACTGATAACTGCGCAAACAAGGCCTAAAATATTCTAAGTCTTGAGCTACCAGCTGACGAGCCAGTCGCCAGTCAGCTGAGTACGCAGAGTGCAAGTTGACTTACCAGCTGACAAGGTCCCAGTCAGCTGAGTAACCAGCAGAGTGCAAGAAACGATTAACCACATTTTCCGCTGCAAACGTTTTAAACTCTGAAAAACCGGGACCATCAAGTGGTATCAGAGCAGTCGGTTCTTACAGACCGATTGTTTCTGAGTCGCTTAGGACCGAGATCCACGTTTCCTTGCACTCCTTTGTTTGTCTGTTGATTAGCTCAGGTACACGAAGATGAATACTCCGAAGCTACTCGACTACAAGACGGTGAAGCATGATATATGGCGAAAGAGGTCGCTCATTTCTCTGAAGAGCATCCATCCGGAAATGAAAGATGTGCTGGAGAAAGGGCCAATCGAGATCACCAAGATACAGCACCAGCTAGGAGATCGTCCAGCTGCTGTGATCCCAAAGCCCCAAGACGAATGGAACGCCGAGGACAGGAAGCGGAATCAGTTGGATTCCATTGCTCACGAGTTGAAAATTAAACAGGAAATTAAAAGGCTTTTGGATTCAAATAAGAGAAGCACAGATTCTAGGGATATCTACCTATCAAGTATGACATGGATGAATGAATTGATTAATTCCCAATTTTAATTCCTCTTCGTAGTGAAACATCAGAAAAATATTACGAACTTCTTTGTTGGACAATTCGTAAAATAGATTAATTAATTACCTATCTCCGCTCGGTCTCAAGATAAATTAACTAACTCCAAAGATCTACAGATTTATTCCTACAATCAATCTCCTTCAGTTACGACAAGAAATCAGATTATATTGTGAAAATCTCTTTCGATTGAAAACTATCACAGTTACGTCTCAAGTAATCAACTAGATAATCCTAAGATGTGATCAGCAAATCAAGATTATGAATAAGCACAGATTTCACAAACTAAGAAGGGAAAGGGAAAATAATTCAATTAATCAAACATGTATACATTGATAATTCGAAACACTAGAATCTGAGGAAGAGATTAGTTACACATATTCAGAGTAATATTCATCATAGAAAGATAAAACCTGAATTGCATAAAAACTTGAGTCTGAATGTCTTCCCACAAAAATATGTCTTCAAACATAAACTTAAAAACTCTTGGAATCTCTAAAAATCTGAAATCTGGAATGATTCGGGGTTCTGAAAAATCGAATTTACAAAGTTATATATAGAGGTGGAGGTGTATCAAATCAAATCTAGGGCTAAAGATATGAAAAATCTCGAATTCAGCCAATTTCCCGCGCCAGAAGGTCCACGTCGATCGTGGCTGATCCACGTCGATCGATGTTGTTTGGCGTCTGTCGACGCAGCTTCTCGCCCCTTTTGCGAGGTCTCACGGTTTTGGCCATAACTTCCTCCTCCGAACTCCGATTGACCCGATTCCAGTTGCGTTGGAGAGCTAACTCAAAGCATCATCCATTGCCATGCACCAATAGCTCAAATTTCTCATGTGGAAAAACTCTTCATTGCTACTCTTACACGTCACTGCTTTCGGAACGGTTTTCTCGTGAGTTTAGGCTTAAAAACCTGCATAAACATCAAAACACACCTAAAACCACCTAATATTGACATCATGCATAAAATATATATATAAACTCAATAAATCTACATAAAATAGTAGGAAAATAATATAGATAAGTGAGTGAAATAATGAACTTATCAGTGTTGGAGAGTATAAACTGTTGACTGCTCATAACTGTAAAACTGTTAAACTAATCTGGTGGCTAACGTAAACTGTGTTTCTAAAACTGTTAAGCAAAAGCTGTGTTAATTAGAAACTGAACTGCTTACTTAGAGTGTAGTTAGCTATTTAAATACTTCCGCTACACATTACACGTACTCTGATCTGGGACCAACATAGTGATTATCTCCTCTCGGTCTAAAAAATACAAGTTAATCAATCTCAATAAAAATCATATTAACCCTACAATTGAATTCTTCTTTGTTGGACAGGAAATCAAATATATTAACTATTACTTCTTATTATCAATTTTCACCTCTCTGTCCATCAATTAATAGCTAAAACCATATTTCATTCTTCATCTCTCGATCCTTCAATTGAAAATAGATTTGAAATAAAACCAAAGAGTTTAAACCAATTAAAGGGGTTTAAAGAATTCAAGTCAAAACATGTATCACAAATGGAGAAACCCTAGAATCTGCAAAGATTTTTAGCTAGCATATTAAAAGCACACATTGGAACAAAAATTAAAGATTGCATTGAAAATTAATGTTGCAGAAAGTAAAGTACAAGAAAATAAAGAAGTTTGGTTCCAGCCTTGAATACTTGAAAACTAAAAGAAATTAAACTTTAAAACTTAAAAACTTAAACTCAAAACTAGTACGCCAAAAACTGGCCCTGATAATTAACTAAACTAGAGTTTATATAGTGGTAGGGTTGTGCTCTTGAAAGGTAGGGATTGATAAAATTCGTCCAAATCTTCCTTTGGTATCTTTCCTCTTCAACTTCCTTCAAAATCGTGCAAGTTAAACCTTCCAGTCCTGAATACCCCGCGCATCGACTGAGATAGACTCCCCGTCGGTCGACACAAACTTCTCAATTTCGATCTCACCTCGGCTCGAAGTATACCTATGTCGACAGACTAGTGTCGACCGACACAAGGGTTGTGTCGGTTAACACAAATGATTCTGCAAGTCGATCGACATGATTCCCCCGTCGGTCAAAACAGACTCATTTGTGGCCAACTTTGCTCTTTTTCTTCATTTGTCCTACAAAACCTTGCACCACAAGCATCATACCCTCCAAAATACAGTCATGCTCAACTTATTCATAAAAACAAACTAAAATTCATATAAGAAATGAGAAAACAATGCGATAAGTGAATAGAAATATGAGCTTATCATTGATCGACAGGAGGGGTTTCGATCGACACGGCTGTATCTCCCCTAGATGTTGAGTTGTCTGCTGTGTCGCTCGATCTCATTCTTTGTAGACCCTCTGTATCGACCGACACAACCTCTGTGTCGATCAAAACAAAGGCATTTTGTTCAGGAATTTTGTCCTCCCCACCCCCAAACTCGTCCTCGGGCATGCTCGAACCATTGTTTCGTGTACCAGACCTCAAAGAAATTTCATTGACCTGTTTTGTCTTGTTCGGATTGATTTCTGTGGTGTTGGGGAGTTGACCGGGCTTGTGTTGATTGCTCAAAGTGGTGGCAATCTGACTCAATTGTGTGTCAAGCATCTGAAGGTGCTTCATCATGTGTTTCATATGAGTCATCGCCATCCCCTCCACCTCGGTCTCTACCTTGCCAAACCTGCTGTTAGAGCTTTTGATGAATTTTTCAAGGACATCCTCAAGCACAAACTTCTTCTTCCAAAATTTTCCCCCCGACACCAAAATTGAACCCCAGTGGAGGATTTTCAGCTGCAAATGGGTTAGAATAAGAAAATCCAGGATGATTTCGAGCACTGTAATTATACCCGTGGTTGTTGGCTCGGTAGTTGTTTATTGTAGCCTTCATAGACATAGTTCACATCAGCAGTATTGTAGGAACTTGAACTACTCCCTTGGTAGATGTATTCGGCCTTAACAGGAATGATGGCCATGTTAGAATCTGACATTGCTGCTACCAAAGTCCTCCCGGCCTTCAACTTTCCAAACTCTTCTCGGAGCTTCTTGACCTCGGCAATAACATCGAACTTTGGAGTAGCAGCTACAACCTTCACTGTTTCTGCCTCTCAGTAGGTCATTGATGGTTGTTCATGGCCATGCATGCTAGGAGCCTCATCCATTCTTCTCCACTCTTCTTCATCAGAATCCCTCCAGTTGAAGCATCCACTAACTCTTTCATGTGAGGGGTCAGTCTCTCGTAGAAATGACAAACCTGCATCTCAAGATCAATTCCATGGCCAGGGCACATCCTCAACAGATCCTTGTACCATTTCCAAGCCTCGTGCAAGGTCTCATCATACTTCTGGCTGAAGTGATGTCGGGCTTCCTCTTGAGTATGACACTGGGAGGGAAGTAGTTGGTGAAAATTTTTGCTCGCAGTTGCTCCCATGTGCCAATCCAGCCATTGTCCAAGCTAACAAACTACGACCGGGCCTCATTCCTAAGAGAAAAAGAGAATAACCGCATCCGAATGGCGTTCTGTGGCACTCCATTCTGCTTTACCGTATCGCACACCTCGATGAACTGGCTAAGGTGGGCGTACGGGTCTTCAATAGCTTTGCCTGCAAACTGGTTCTGCTGAACTATCTGAATTAGCCTCGTCTTCAACTTGAAATTGTTGGCATCGATGCCAACTCGGAACCCTGGCTCCTCATGATGCGGCAGGAAACGATCCAAGATGGATCTCTACTGAACCACCACTTGCCTTACATTGTCTCCTCCCCTATTCAGTGCTGCCAGTCTGGCAGCTTGTTCTACTTGGGTTGCCTGTGCTGCTTGGAGACGCGCCCTCAGTTGTCGGACTTCATCAACAAATTGCCTCTACTCCTCGGGAGTCATGTTCCGAAGAAGGGCTTCTAGCTGATTCTCCATCTCA
>JAPKLW010000234.1:138262-165215 GCA_026898455.1 Plectranthus barbatus | reverse complement strand
TAGCTTCTGTGTCAACTGACACTCTGTATGTTGGTTGATACAGAACCAAAAATCACAACTCACGCACATGACAGAAAATTAAAATCTCAATCCAAAAAGTATCAAAACAATCCAATAACAAAAGATAATCTACGATCCCCGACAACGGAGCCAATTTGATTACTGCAAAAATTACAGATTAATTATAGTGTAGTGCGCAAATATATTTATAATAACCCGAAGGTTGTCAAACCCACGGGGACAGTGCAGCGAAAATATTTCATATACTGGATGCAGTTTATCAACTCATTGTTTTAGTGAATCAAAAACTGAGAGAGGGTTTTGTTTTCAAATCGGAAAATAACTCTGGACTAAAATCAAGTAAATAAAAACACAAATTCTAGGGAATTCAACTAATCCAATTAACATGCATAAAACAATCAATCCAAGCCTAAATCATTATTATGGTGGAAAATCTTATAATTGGGAATTAATTCCATGGTTGGACAATTAAAACCTAGATTACTAATGTGTGAATATCTCCTCTCGGTCTCAAGAACACACGCTAACCAATCTCGATAAAGATACAGATTAAACCCTACAATCGAATCTTCCTTTTTAGAAAGAAAATAATTGTATCAAATTCTATTGTCCTATTGTTAATTATCTCCTCTCGGTCTCAAATTAACAACTATAAATTTAATCCAATTTTTATCTCTCGATCCTTCAATTGAAAATAGATTTTAAGAATCAAAACCATAGAATTCGAACCATTTAGTTAAGGGTTGGATTTAATTGAAAAACAACATGCAAAAAGGATGGTGAAAAACCCTAGAACCTCTTAAGGTTTCTAGCCTAACATACTCAAAGCACAAACTAAAATAAAAATATTAATTAATTGTGAACTTACTTTAATCATAAAGAAAACTGGAATTAAAACCTTCAATGTCTTCGAGTTCCAAACATTAAAGTAAAGATAACTAGAAAAATTAAAATACTTGAATGCTAAAATAATTAAAGGCTGAAAACTGTAAAAATAATGATAATTATGTTCTAATTTTCAAGTTATATGTTCTATTTAAAGAGGAGGAAATTGAATCTTCATTAGGTAATAGGTTTCGGAAGGAAAATCTCCAATTTGAGCCAAAATCTGCCTTTCGTCTTTGGTGTCGATCGACATAGCTGCAAGTCAACTTGCTTGTCGATCCTCCCTTCTCGATCGATCTACGTCCCTCGAGTCGATCAACACTCGGGGTGTCGATTGACACAAATGTCAATCTCAACTCCGTTGTTGCCCGATCCTTTCTCCATCCTTTGACTCTTCTGATCCTATGTGTCGACCGATACAGAGGTATTTTGACGGATTTTGCATCTTTTGTTCAACTTCTCATCGTTTTATCTCTTTTGAACCCAAATACCTACAAAACTTAGCAAAACAAACATAATATCCTCTATAAACAGCTCATGCTCATTTGTTAACCTAAAACTAATGCAAATGCATGAAACAATAAAGAAAGCAACGTGATTAGTGAGGCAAATACGAGCTTATCACCTCTCTATCCTCCACTACATTGGCTTGAATCATAGCCACCTCCATTTCCTTAAAGTACTCATCCACACTCCGACTACCCTACCTCAAACCCTGGAACTTTTTGTACAACACTCGGTAATAATGATTCGGCATTAAATGCCTCCTTATGACAACCTTCATCTCATCCCACGTCTCTGTAGGCCTCTCCCTATTCCTCCTCCAACTACTGACCAACTGATCCCACTACACAGAGAGCATAATCAGCGAACTCCACTGCAGCCAACTTTACTTTCTTAAACTCAGAGTAATTGTGGCATTCGATCATTATCTCCACCTTTCGCTCCCACTCCACGTACAATTCAAGATCATTCTTGCCTTGGAAGGATGGAATGCTCATCTTGATGGTTCCCAAATTGTTATCATATGACTCCTCCTCGACATAGTCATCGACGTCCTCCTCATACTGAGGACTCCGTCTCCTATTCGAGCCTCTGCCACCTCGACCGCCATGTCCTCCTCTCATAGTACTCCTTTGACTATCAGATGAGTCTCGTCGAGTCTTTCCTAAAATAGATTTCTCAAGATCATCCATACGTTGATGCATCGCATCCATTTCTCTTTAGCACCCTAGTCAGTTCAGATTTCAAGGCCTCCATCATGAACTTGATTTTTTCACCTCTAACAATTTCATCTCCTTTCAACTCCTCAGAATTATTACTTTTAGACATACCTGCAAGAAATGTTAGATAAAAAACAAAAAGAAGGACCTCACCACCTCACATACACTCATGTATCACTCAGTTATATTAAAGCACTCACACTCGTGTATCACTCTCAGTATAAATGGCATTTTCAATCCCTCTAATAATCTCACACTCTCGTGCCTTTTACCACTCTTTTCTCGTTTCTGAAAAAAGTAAAAAATCTCCAATAAAATTCCACAAGCTTAAATTTGGCTAACCAACTAAACGGGAAGACTCTAGACGACTCTAAGAAGGAAAATGACCAAAAACAAACAATTTTTTTTTCATAAAAACTTTCAGAGGGCAATAACTGATTGAAAACGATGGAATTTGGCCAAAAATACCTTATGTCACAGCAAAGTGGTTTGTCTTGTAGAGCATGCCGAGAGATTTTTGAAAAGCATAATTAATCCAAAAACGGACACCGTATGCAAAAGTTACGACAAAAACAGGATTTATCGAAAAACAGGGAAAAATGCACTAGTAGAAATCAAGAAATTAGGGATTTTTGAATTATTTTTAATCCCCCTTTTTCCTACTTTTTTTTTTTGCTTCGAACTCTTTCGTTTTTTTTTTGTTTGAATTTTTTTTACCACCCCCCCCTTTATATGTTAATTACCAAATTAATTGGTAAATCAAGAAGGAAAATAAGATAGCCAAGGTAATAAGATATGGTTAAGGTAAAAGATATAAGGAATGATTTGAATTGATCTAATATGGTATAGAAGATAATTCAAATCGTGACTCACAAGAAACTCAGCAACTCGAAACACTAACCCTAATACCACAACTTTCAATCCTAGAAAGACAGTAAGACATGAAGATATATGAATCAAACTGTGGGAAATTACGACATGCACGGAACAAAAACAAAAGACAAGGACCGTAAATAAACAAGACTTGATTTTTTTTAACGAATAAACACAAACGAAATTGAAAACAAGGAAGAGAAAGGACACGACCTGGATATTGATACCAAAATGATACGATACTCCGGAAGGTTTAGATCACAGCCTAGGAACTCGAACGGTTCGACTCAGACTGACGCGAAAGCAAACTAAAAGTGATAATAAGGGAAGATCCAACACCTTTGGATTCAAAAATCTTCAAGTACTGTAGTCTAGATAGAATTTCATGCGACCTAAGAAACGAATTGATCCAAAAATGATGGATATAGACAAAGACACCACCAACGTATATGACAATCTGATTGATTAGACGAGATTGAAATCCTAAATGATGAATAGAATCTCGAAATTGAGCCTTTCAGAATAAAGGAGAAAATTTCACAATTTTATTAAACTGAAAAACCGAATAATTTGTTCCATAACAAGGCCTATATATATATGCAACTCAAATCCTATTCTAAACAAGGAATTAAAATTCAAAAATAAAGCCTAAATAATTAGAAAATTACTAATTAAAATAAAGCCTAACATATTGGCCCAAAAACTGACTAAATTAAACTAAGCCCAATCATTACACATAATTAAATTAAAAAATTTTGGGCCTTCGTTTAATTCTTCAAACAACATCGAATCCTGGTAAATATTTGTAGCCCA
Source organism: Plectranthus barbatus (assembly GCA_026898455.1). Classification (NCBI taxonomy): domain Eukaryota; kingdom Viridiplantae; phylum Streptophyta; class Magnoliopsida; order Lamiales; family Lamiaceae; genus Plectranthus; species Plectranthus barbatus. The sequence continues at coordinate 161,400 of JAPKLW010000234.1, read as the reverse complement.
AATGTCTTTAATCAACACACTCAATCCAACCCTCAAAGTCCTTGCTTGAGCTCTAGTTACCGGTCCACTCGAAATATAGACTGGATCATCTCTCACAGCTGCAACTTGGGCTTCATCACAATCACACTAAGAAATTTTGCTGAAGAATTTGAGGAAGGAAATTTTAACAATAAAATTGAGAAAGAGAATGAAAGAAATAAATTGATCCTCCAGATCAAGCCATCATATCTATTTTTGCTTTTAATTCGGCTACTGGTGAGGATCCCAACGGATTAGATTGCACATAGATCGAGAAAAAAAAATCCCCCTACTGCAAGTGTTGCCCCTATCTCTCACTTTGGAGTTTATGTTGTATTTTTGTGTACAAGGAAATTTGAGGAGAGTCTAAGCTATTTTTACTCCCTCCGTCCCAGATTAATAGTCCCGTTTGCTTTTGACACAATAACCAAGACATGTGAGTGTAGAATGAGTTGAGTGGAATTAATATTTTATTGTTGAGTGTGAAAAAGTTGTCTTTTTTAGAAACGGGGCTATTAAAGTGGGACGGACGAAAATGGGAAACAGGACTATTAAAATGGGACGGAAGGAGTATTAGAATTTCAAATCCTAATAGGCTCCATTAAGCATTTTATTGGGCCAAATCCGAGGCCTAATGCCAATAATATAACGGGTCCATGAATTAATTAATTATCATGTTATAACCTGTAACATAAATAATTAATTAATATTAATTTATTCCACCAGAGAATTAATACTGACAAACCCCTTTATTACCACGTTATGAGAATCAAGTTGCATTGACTTAGTGAATCCCCATATTTAAGGTTTCCGAATATTTATTAATTAACTTAAGCCTCTGACAAGTTTCAAATAATTAATTAACATTTTATTATCCTATCACTCAACCATTATCATTCATATTTGAACTTTATTAGCTTGTAGGACATTAGTATGATGAAGCTTTTTGAGTTCCTCAGGAATGTCCTCATCATATTACTCGAATATGGTTATTAACGTCAGTTACCATAAAGTATTGAACAAACCGCTGTCTTCCCAAGATGCGGATATACGAATACGTTATGAAGACTCTCGTCAATGGCAAGTCAAAGTGACATATGACATATGTATACTTTTGAACCTTTATTAAGCTTAAGACTCAACTAAGTCATGAGATCTAGTTCTCCTGATTTCAGACATAAGAACACCTCTCACCGTGGTCCAATCAATATGTAACCCTATGTACCTATATATCAAGTGGTCAAGATATACCACTTATAGCCGAATATGCTGAAGCTTACAATGACATACTAATCATCGGGTTGTTTCAGTTGTGATCCATACGATCTTCCGCAATCTTCTACAGGCCATATGATCTCCCCATCAACGAGATAAGAGGATATTGTTGTTCTCGATGTATGTTTGTTCGCACATGGAAGAATAGTATATTGTATACACAACATAATAAATACTTTCATTATACAAGTTCCAACAAACTAGGCCCTCACATTCACAATGACACACCTCTAGGACGGAGTCTATCCGATCATCCACCTCCCAACGGTCCACCTTCGGGCCGGAACCTGCCCTACCATCCATCTTGGGGCAACCGGCCTCCAGGCTGGAGCCTTTCTAACCATCCCCATCTGTTGGGAAATTGTTGGGAATACACCATCCCCCTCCCAGCGATCAATCTTCAGGCCAGAGCTTTTGTGATCGTCCCCCTCCCGATCGGACCTCTTCAGGGGGATTTGGATTGCATGCTCGACATCTCGATCTGGTTTGAGTATCATAGGCGGATCCATGCATTAAAGTATTTGTTTCTAGAATTATATTTGTATTTTATTTATTTAAATTTACTATATTAATATTTTAATCAATTTTTCAAGCTCAACGTGAATTTTCATTGTTGTTGCACATTTAAAAGATGGTGACATCATCTTGAAACATAACCTTTTGAGTTTGAGTAATTTTGTCAGTACAGTTCAGACTATCATCATCGATGACCAGCAACCATCCATTTTTTGCTGCAAATTAATATGTGGCACCTTTCCATATCGTGTCACATTTTTAGTATAAAATATATATTTTAAATAGTTATAGAAAATATTTAAATTCATGAAAAAAATTCTTTATAAATAAATGTTAAATTATGTAATTTATAATTAATGTACTTGTAATTTAAATTCAAGTGTTATATCTGTATGTTGTTATTTTATAAAAATAATTCTCTATAAATGAACATTGATACAATTTTTCACAACAAAAAAATCATTTTCATATTTTTCAATCTGTAATTTAGTCATAACTTTTTATTTGTCAATAAAATTGTAAATACTTATGCATGATAATTTATTTATTATAATTACAAGTTTAGAATATTTTTATATTGTTATATTATATTCAAAGATAGAGAAATTAATATTCAAATTGAAAAGTTAGATTGAGTTAGGATCATAATGGATAGGTAAATAATATTTGTTGTAGATTGGGTAATAGATAATAATAATAATAATAATAATAATAATAATAATAATAATAATAATAATAATAAATATTTTATTTCATAATTGAAAAATGAACCAATTATTGATAAGGATAATCTCATAAAATATGACATTTTCAAATTTATAACTTTCTACCATTTTCTATAGAGGATTACAGTTGTTGTCCTTAGGTTATCTCTAGCAGCTAACTCTATAATGCAATACACTTTACCTATTTTGCAGTTTAGATTTTTAGTTTTTATTTTTCATCTCCAGCTATCAACTTTATAGTTCACCCTATAAAGAATATTCTATTTTGATTCTTTTACTATTGATTTAGTTTTTTAATCAAATTATTATATTACATTTTTATTTATATATTAGTATTTATTTTCATTTTTATGATTATTTAATTCCAAATTAAAACTAATAATTAAATTTAAATAAATTATTTTACAAAACTACAAATAAAATATATTTTCACACAAAATAACTATTTTGTATTATGAGTGCTTTTTAATTTGTATTGTATTCTATTTTCTTTGAGTTATTATTTTGTAGGTTATTAATGTATTTAGTTTATTTTAATGTTTTTAACTTTAAAGAAATTATTAATATTTACATAATTTTAAAATAATGAAAAATTATAAATAAATAAAACAAATGTTCGAAAAGATTAATACAAACAAAAATAAAATATAAAGATGAAAAGTAAAGAAAAAAAGAGAGAAACAATTTTTTAAAAAAAAAAACATGAATGCAATTGGTGAATAGTGCAACATAAAAAATGATGGTGCATTGTTAAAGTTTTTGCAAATTAGAAATGCAATTGGCAAAAAGCACAACTGCAGGAGTTTTTTTTCCCTTCTATTTTTGAATTAAATGCCATTTTGAAAGACTGCTATAAGTGGTCTCCATTTGAGCTCCAACTGAATCTCAAACACAAACGTATTTTTGGTTTTCCAGTTTTCTCTCCAAACTACTGCAAATTTGCATTTGTGCAAATGCAAAATGTTTTTTATTATTAAATTTATTTTGTTTTCACAAAAATGTCCATGAAGGTTTATTTTTTATTATATTTCACGTCCAAATTATTTAGTTTTACTGTTTCTATCAATTTTCACTATTTTATTGCGATTTCATAAGTTGCACTGTTTCTATCAAATTAATTTATTATAACTGGAATTAATAAAAGGTTTAAATTGTGAATATGATAAATTTATTTGTAGTATTTAGAAAGTATAAAAAGAGATTATTCTTTTAGGTTTGAGTTTAGTGTTTTAGGTTAGAGATGAATTGGATTAATGTGACACTTACTGTATTTTTTTGTTTAAGTTTTGATTTTTCGATTAAAGATGACTTTAACAAACACCAAACAAACTTGGTGTTAAAAAAAATGAAACAAATTTATAATTTAATTGAGAGAGCCCTCAATTTATCATAAGGCCGGTAATTATAAATGTAGCTACAATTTTGCTAAATATAGCCTTTTTAAAGATTTAAGATTTGAATTATATTATAATATTACAATATTGTCCATGTAGCCTCAAATTAAAAACTTTAATTAAAAATAACCCCAACTTCATTGAACGGCTTCCCACTGGTTCCACTTATTTTCTCCTTGTGCAAACAACTCGGAAGTTCTCAACAATTTTTGTAATTTTGTCAGCAAACAAATCACCACGCAACAGGCTTTTGCTTTCCCGATCAATATATCGAAGAAAACCTTTGAGTTATTCATTAAGAATGGGTTATGATAGGAAAACATATATGAATCTATCAATTTAATTGTTGGTTCAAGATTAGGCAAAAATAATAGAATGTGCAAATTCATTGAGAAAAAAACTTGAATTAAATGCCGGGATTTAGAAAATGAAATCAAAATTATTGTGATTATATGTAGAGATGAATATTGACCGCCAATCTGATACAACAGTAACAACACATCATAAATATATACATTAAAACTCTCAAAGATTTATCATTGCTACTCGACTTGAATTATGAATCTCAGTACACGTTGACAAATCATACGCAATTAGAATGGTATGAAACACTGCTTAATTAAAAAAAGCTCTTTCATGAAGATGGGGCTACATGTTTTGAGATAATTTTTTTTAATTTAAATTAAGGACTATATGGATAAAATTGTAATATTATATTATAATTAAAAATTTTATTTTTTAATGGGACTGTGTTTAACTAAAATAAAACTACATTTAGAATTATCCTTTTATCATAATAATAGACATTTCATATATTTTATAAAAAAATTTAGGAACTGATCACCCATTATTTATTTCTCTATAAAAAAATAGTTAAAAGATTCTTAAACAAACTCATGCAAGATAATTTCGACACATGGAAATAAATGTAACTAACCATAAATGTCTGTTGAGTATGGAAATTGAAAAGGGAAACGGAATTAATCCCACATAACTATAATCTATAGATTATATTAAAAGAAAGTAATAGACAATTAACTTGTTGCCAAAACTTATGAAATATTTTATATTTTATTTATTATTTGTTCTTTTATAATTTAGATATACAATAAATAATAATATAAATATTATATCTTTTATGGAATAATATTTAAATTAAAATACATGAACTTTATGATTGAATTTATTTTTAATTAATTGATAATTTTGATTTGACGTATAATATAAAAAATAATTTATTTTACAATATATTAAATATAAAATTAATGGATATAAATTAAATATATGTAAAAAAGAATAACTGAAAAATGCTAAAATATATAAGTTTGTTAATTATATTTTAATATTATAAAACAAGATATCATTTATTTGATTCACAGGTGTAAATTAATTTAAATTTTTTATTTATTCTATTATAAATTTATATTTATATATAATAAAATTATATTTATCATTTTTTAAATAATACAAATATAATATAGTTTATGAGGTAATATTTAAATTAAATCTCATAAACTTTGTGTTGATATAATTTTTTTATTATATCAAATATAATATTGATGAATAATGATTAATAAATATAAAAAATGCTAAAATATATAATTTTGTCAATTATATTTAAATATTATAAAACAAGATATTATATATTTGATATGTGCATCGCGCGGGTGCAAATCTAAGTATTAATTAAAAAAAAAAAAAAACTAACAGATGAGTAAATGTTCATCTCTGCTTAGTTTTTTCGAGAGAGAAATTGATAGAGATGGCGAGAAGAAGGCGGAGGTTTGAATGATGCTAGAAAGGCGGAAGAGGAGGTGAGAAGAAGTATTCCTTCCAACCGTAGCGATTTGGTAGGCAACAGTTTCCAAATCCTACCTATATTCGCACATCTTCACTTCCCCTCGTCTGGTAAATATATCTTTTTCTTCCATTTCACCACTCTCACTATTCCCTTTTCTTCTATACCTGCATCCAGCAATTTCTCTTTGGTATGTAAGAATTAAATCTAGAAAAAAGAAATTTTTGATTGATTCTGTTGTTGCAGGTTGTAGTAGATATATTGAAATGGCCTTTTAACTATTCTCAGAGGCCGGCACACATTTCTGACGAACAATCTTTCAGTTGCAACTCATACATTACTGACCTTCTAATTCCACTGTCATCACTGAGTGGAATGTCAATAATGAATTGGGAGAATGATTCTTTAAATGAGAAGTCAAATGCATGCGGTAGTGATTGTTTGTCAACCTGTCTTCCATTTGACCAGAAACAGAATGCAGCTCATACACTGACTACATATGGATTCCGACATGAGAGTGGTAGCTGCTGTCTCGACATGAGATCCACCGGGGAAGTAGAAGTAGAAGGTTTTTTTGATTTTGAAAGGTTGCCTCGTGAAATTTTAACTCATATTTTTAGCTATCTGGGATTGAAGGACCTTTTGTCTATAGAAAGGGTTTGCAGCTACTTATCAACTGCTGTCCGGGGTGATCCCTTCTTGTGGACGGCTATCCACATCAATCATCTTTTGAATGAAAGGATCACGGATGATGTTCTTGTGCATTTGACTGGCAGGGCTCAGGGTAAGCTGGAATGCCTGAGTTTAATGGAGTGCTCCAAAATCACTAATGATGGTATGATGCGCGTACTTGAAGCAAACCGACCATTAAATTAGGTTAAAGGTTCAAAAAGGTCTAAATTTTCACTTATCTGTTTGTTACCGCTGCCCATTCTTTCTTCACTCGCAAGATTAGCACAACAAAATTATGCATTATTGAATGAATTCCTGGATGTTTTAATGTGGGATCGAATTGTTAATGATCTATGACTCTTTATGCAACCTGGTGTGTAGTGAAGAGTAGAGGTTTTAGTTCACCCACATTTTGGCACTGTAGGACCTAACCAATTTACTTCTATTTATTGAGTGATATAAGTGAGCTCTGGAATGCCTTGTTATGACCCTGGACAGGCGCATTGGACCGCGGTAAAGCAAATACTCAAATACCTGAAAAGGACTAGAGACTACTGTCTCGTCTATTAGTGTGAGGAGTTGTGCCCTGTGGGTTATACGGATTCGGATTTCCAGGCAGACCAAGACGAAAAGAAGTCCACCTCTGGCTATGTGTTTACAATGGGAGGTGAGGCCATATCATGGAGGAGTGCGAAGCAGAAGTGCATTGCCGCCTCCACCATGGAAGCAGAATATGTGGCAGCTTCTGAAGCTTCGAAAGAAGCAGTATGGTTTCGAAACTTACTTCTGGAGTTGGACGTGATTCGTAAGATGTCCAAGACAATCACGGTATAATGTGATAATTCGGGAGCTATGGATAATTCAAATGAACCACGAACTCACAGAGCGACAAAACACATTGAAAGGAAGTACCATATTATATGAGAAATCGTAGCAAGGGGTGATGTGCTAGTAGAGAAGATTGATACAAAAGATAATCTAGCAGATCCATTCACAAAAGCTCTGCCTCAGAAGGTCTACGAGATGCATGTACGTAACCTTGGTCTGAGGGCAAAGCCAGCCACGTAGAATGATTGATGTAATAGCTAGATTAGTTTAGACGCGTTATACTCTAGAAAACACTCGTATAATGCTTTGAGTATAAGTGGGAGATTGATGGATTTATATACTAAAAGCATTATGATTGGTATATTATGTACAAGGTCGATTGATTAATATACTGGGAATCATAAATGTTGTATGTTCATCTCCTGTCTGAATTAACAAACATGTGTCGCAAACGCTTTTATCCTCTTATCTCATCGATAGGGAGATCATACGGTGTGTAGTAGATCACAGAAGATTGTATGGATCGTTCGACCTAGCGAGATATAAATAGTTATTACAATATACCGTGATAGTCTTGGGCAGCTTAGGAATCACGTCCAACTCCAGAAGAAAGTTTGGTAACCATATTGCTTCTTTCGAAGCTTCAGAAGCTGCCACGTATTCTACTTCCATGGTGGAGTCAGCAATGCACTTCTGCTTTGCACTCCTCCATGATATAGCCCCACCTCCCAATGTGAACACATAGCCAGAGGTGGACTTCTTTTTCGTCTCGGTCTGCCTGGAAATCCGAATCCGTATAACCCACAGGGCACAACTCCTCACCTGATAGACGAGACAATAGTCTCTAGTCCTTTTCAAGTATTTGAGTATGTGCTTTACCACGGTCCAATGCGCCTGTCCAGGGTTAGACTGATATCTTACTACCATGACTACAGCAAAGCAGATATCCGGCCTCGTACATAGCATTGCATACAAGAGACTCCCCACGACCGATGCATACGGCACGTTGCTCATCACATCTTTCTCCTTTTGTGTCACGGGACACTGATCCTTGGAAAGATGTATGCCATGTCTGGAGGGTAACAAACCTTTCTTGGCATTTTGCATGCTGAAACGAGCAATCATAGTATCCAAATATGATGCTTGAGACAAGGCCAACATCCTTTCTTGCGCTCCCGCAATAATTTTACCCCTAGGATGTATCTTGCCTCCCCAAGGTCCTTTATATGAAACTGTTCGGATAACCACCCCTTTATGCCCAACAATACTTCCACATTGTCGCCAATTAGAAGAATAATGTAGGATTCGAGTCTACGGTCAACAACATGAGTTGTTATTTAATTCGCAGGACCGTTCTTAGGATATCAAAATAAATTCAATTAAATAAACCATGTGAATCCTATGCATGCCCTTACAAAATTAATTGCATAGGATGGATTAAGGGAAATACCTTTCTTCAATCGTTTGATCTAAAGATCTAGATCGGAGAATGAACGATGAAGTTAGATCTAAAGCGGAATGGAACTCCTCCTTCGATTGTGTTCCTACAGATCTGATCTTCTGATTTGTTCCTTTGCTCCTTGGAAATCTGGTGAGGATTATCCACCAAGTTGAATCAGAAAGCCGGAGGATTTGATCAGAAAAATCCCTCCTTCTGATCGCCCAAAGTCGCCCTCTCTCTCTCAATATTCTAATTGAATATTAGTTGTATACTGTGGTGGCTACTTCTGATCTGGGAGGGAAAGACTATTTATAGTGTTAGGGTTTTGAGAAACCCTAACCCTAATTGGGCTTAAGATATAGAATCTTCTCAGGTGATCCATGTGCAACACATGCTCCCTAACATTACCACCATGTGCCATCTTACAGTTCACAATCCTCATTATGAACTCGGCACTGGCAGTCTGTCCAAGCCTACCATAAGTCATAATCAGATCTCTCCAAATCTCAACCGCATCAGTACAATACTGATACTTGAGTTGGAGCTCCTCAATCATAGATGACCTGAGCATTGATAATAACTTATCGTTGTTCGCCATCCACTTTTCAAAAGAGTTCCTAGAGAAATCCGAGGACTCAATGAGAGGTACAGCCGAACGAGGCACAAGTAACACAAAAACAGTCTGCGTAGCAAACATGCATCGCTCCATGAGCCATTTCCATTCCAGGAAATTTGAACTCGTCAAGGGATTTTGTGCCAAAATACGAATAATGATAGACATATATGAAAATGAATAAATAAATAAATTAAGAACATACAACAGAACAATTGAAACAAATATGCATAGTAACCTTTAGATAAAACAATACAATTTGTTTCCTCCAATTGCCCAAGCTAATTCACCGCAAGCTACTGAAGTAGACGTTTACGGCAAACGCTCAACAAGACCAAGATGATCCTTTAATTTCTTGACATGCTAGGTATCTTTAAGCAAAAGAAATTAATATTGGAGATAACTTAGACCCTGTTCACCTATCTTGAGCAGGGACCTCATGCATGAGTTGTGCTCAGGCAACATCTAAGGTAAAATAACCACAATCCTAACTCCGGACGTTAAAAGGCAATTTAGCATACGTACTCGACCCATGCCTTATGCCCTTAACATCCTTTGTTATCCCATTTAAATTAATCTTAGAGACTTGTGAAAGTTATCTCAATGCAAGCTACTGGAGTAGACGTTTGCTCAGAGGCTCCCACTTCTCATCTTAAAATAAATGTTTTATTTGGAAACTTCATCGCATTAGAACTGGTAATTTATTTCTAACGTAAGCTACTGGAGTAGACGTTTACGCTTCGAAATGCCTTACTTCCAATGAGAGGTTGTATTTGTGGAGGTCTAATGATCTTGTTTAGATAAGAACCAAAATCCACCTTAGTATTTTAATTCTAAAGGTTTCATGCGCACACATTATTTTATGTTGCCATAAATTACGACAACCCAAAATTCCATCATAAATTAATAGGAATCCGGAATTTATAGACATAATTTAAAACATAAAATAAATCACATAAGACCTGCTCAAAAATTAAATTGCAACATGCTTATAAAAGTAAATAATTAAAGCAAATAGGCAAGCTTTCCTATTATTTACTAGTGCGCAAATATTAAATCACATCATACGAGAAATAATTAAATAAACAAATAAAATTTCTCGTGGCCCCTCAGATGCGATTACAAATAAAATCCTATCTATTACAAGGCTTTAATTACAATACAGATCTTCAGAATTGGGCTCCCACTGAAAAACTGCAAACCGGGCTGCATAGTGGGCCAGAACTAGGGTTCACAGCTGAACCAGGCCGCCTCCGGGCTGGGGAGCCCGAAAACAGGCCCAGCTGCACAAACCCTAGGGTTTGTTGGCCGCCAGCCTCCTTACAACCGCCGCCTCTGACCGCCGCAGCCGCACCACCCACGCCAGCCACCACCCTCGCACGACGTCGCCGGCAGAGAGGAGGGTCACTGGTGACATCTAAACCAAAGCAGTCGCGAGAGAGAGGAGAGCGAGCTGTTGCTCGCTGCTGCTGCGAACCGTCGCGCGCCTCCTGCACGCGGCCTTGCCATCCGACGCCACCACCATTGTCGCCGTGAGAGGCGACTGAGAGAGAGACAGAGCAGGCCCGGTGCGCAGAGCCGGCGAGGGCGCGGCCCAGCCACACGCAGCACAGGACTGCTGCGCGCCGCCACCACACTGCGATTAGGGTTCCGCTGTAAGCCCTGCTCGTTCGCCTGCTGCAGCTCGCCAAGACGTCCCCTGGTGGTCGGAGGAAGCACGCGCGCGCGGTGGGAGGCAGCCCAGCCGCGCGCAGGCCAAACCCTAGGGTTTCCTGCTAGCCGCCGCCTGCGCCGCCACTTTCCGCGGTCGCCGGTGGCTGGTGACAGAACTGCTGCTGGAAATTCTTGTTCTCCATCTTCAACTTGGTTTTTGAATATTTTACAGATTGAATAAAAAATACAAAACAGATCTAGATCTATTACATATTTTTCCCTATCAATCTAACCACGGATTTTCTCGTGGTGAAAAACAAAAAACCAAAACGAGAAGGCCACGAGACAAAAATATCCACAACAATTTAAATCCATCCATGAACATACAAATTCATTTAATTAAATTTATTAAGGACAGAGCCTAAGAACTGGAACCTCGCTCTGATACCAATTGTAGGATTCGAGTCTACGGTCAACAACATGAGTTGTTATTTAATTCGTAGGACTGTTCTTAGGATATCAAAATAAATTCAATTAAATAAACCATGCGAATCCTATGCATGCTCCTACAAAATTAATTGCATAGGATGGATTAAGGGAAATACCATTCTTCAATCGTTTGATCTACAGATCTAGATCGGACAATGAACGATGAAGTTAGATCTGAAGTGGAATGGAACTCCTTCTTCGATTGTGTTCCTACAGATCTGATCTTCTGATCTGTTCCCTTGCTCCTTGGAAATCTGGTGAGAATTATCCACCAAGTTGAATCAAAAAGCCGGAGGATTTTATCAGAAAAATCCCTCCTTCTGATCGCCCAAAGTCGCCCTCTCTCTCAATATTCTAATTGAATATTAGTTGTATACTGTGGTGGCTGATGGGTTTTGTATACTGAAAGCATTTATTACAATGAGTATACAACGGTTTATTTCTCCTATCTGTTAACAATCTTACATGTATGAACAATGGTATCCTCTTGTCTCACCGATAGGGACGATCATACGGCGTGTTGTAGATCGCAGAAGACAGTATGATCACTTGACCTAGTGAGAGATAAACCTGATCACAGCCGAGACAGCGTATGAGGATACGTCTGTCCGGATGGCTGCGACATTGTCAGAATAAGTAGTCTGTCTTGGTTACTTGACATGCTGGTACGTAGAGGTGGCGTATTGATGGACCGCAGTGAGATATATTCGTCTGTCTGACATAATCGAATAAAAGATCTCGTTATATTGATTGAGTCCAAACCCTAACGAAGGTTCAGGGGTTAGCACGGGTTGACTGATGCTTTGACTTTCCATAGTGGAGAGCCTAAGTAACGTGCTCGTATATCCGCATCTTGGGTAACAGCGGTTCGTGTAGTACCGCCTGAGACTGGGTTTAGGTAACCATATCCGAGTAATAGGATGGGGACATTCCCTGAGGAGCTCAATAACATTCATCGTGCCAAAGTCCTGCAGGCTGATTAAGTTCAGGCACGAGTGATAAGGTTTGAGTGGTACTACTCAGGAATTATAAGATATTAATTAATTGTAGTTAGAGCTTGTCAGAGGCTCCGATTAATTAATGAATGTCCGGTAACCTTAAATATGGGGATTCTCAATTAATGCAACCCGTTCTCATAACGTGGTAATAAAGGGGTAGGTCAGTATTAATTCTGTGGTGAAAAAGAATTAATATTAATTAATTAATTGTGTCCTGGGTTGTGGACATGAGAATTAATTAATTTATAGGCCCACTTTATTATTTGCATTAGGTCCCAGGTCTGGCCCAATAAGTGTGCTGAATTGAGCCCAGGAGCCCACTAGGGTTTTACAACCCTAGGTCTATAAATAGACCTCTCACTCTCTGAAACCCTAGCCACTTCATAAAATTCAAATCAGTTGAAACCCTAAGGAGAGAGAGAGAGGGGCGCCGATCCTGTTGGAAGAAAGGAGGAGAATTTTCGAATTCTGGTCCTGCTCAAGCCACAGATCTACGGAGTCCTCACCAGTAGTAGATTTGATCAGCACCGGGACACAGATCTGAAGATCTAATCTGGAGAACAACAGATCTTTCCTTCCCTGTTCTTTGTTTTTGTTTTTCTCTAGAAATTAGTATTCTAATTTCTGTTTCCGCAGAGAAATCTGATTGCGTGGTTGAATTGGATTTTGGAATTCAAACGCAAAAGATCGGTACAGAGACGACGGAATTACGGTAATCTCTCAATCCACAATTATGTATTAAATTCATAGGAGCATGCTAGGTTTTTGAGAAATTTAATTGTGAGCAATATCCATAGATCGATCTGTTGTTCATAATTAAATTCAATATGCATGTATGAAATTATTTTTGTGGATGTTGGTTTTTGTTCCTCGTGGCAACCCGTTGATTCAGCCCGCGGTGGTTTATCCGTGTAGGGCTGAATTGTTTTGTAAAATCACGAGAAAATCCGTGATTAGTATAGATTTGAAAATTTTAATAGAATAGGTTTTCTGTAATTTTCAAATTTGTATTTGGACGGGTCGAGGACGAAGAACGAAGACGGAGCCGACGGAGGGCCGGGCACGGCCGACGACGGCGGCGGCGCGGCAGGCGCGGCTGAGGGCGTGCGGCGCGCGCACGGCGCGCGAGGCAGGCGCGCGGCGCTGGGCGCGTCCCTGGCCGGCAGCCGCGGTGGCGGCTTCGATCGGCGTCGGTTGCTGCTGTCCCGTCGCGGTGGCTTGTGTTTTTGTGGTTTGTACAATCCTGTGTAAACCCTAGGGTTTGCATTAGGGTTAGGGCAAATCATCAGATCACAAAGGCCTAATAATCCAAAAGATTTGGTGTATCCAGATTTGAAGGCCTCTTGAAGATTTGAAAAGATTTGGATTTATCCAAATTAATTCAAAATTCAAATTTGTAATAGATAGATTTTATTTTCTATTTTGGGGCCACGAGGAATTTTTATTTGCCTTAATTGTCCTCGTATGATATGTGATTTATTTATGTGCGCAATTAAGCATGTGTAGATAATAGGAAAAGCATAATTTACTGCTTTTATTATTTACAGTTTTTCAAGCATGCTTATGTGATTAATTTCTTTTGTTGGATTATATTTTGGGAATTTTTGGGCTTGTTTAATTACATGCAAAAATTTGGAAAATATAATGACAAAAGAAAATTATGTGTGCGCATAAAGAAACCTTTTAAAAGAAAAATACTAAGCAAATTTTTTAATTAAAATCAATAGACCTCCACAAAGAGGTCCTAGGCTGTAAGTGTATCTCTCGTTCTAGTAAACGTCTACGAGTGTAGCTTGCTAGTTCCCGGAGGTGCATGTGTACGGTTGTTGGGATTTCTAGACAAACAATTTAAATCATGTGAATAGTGGGAGGGCTTTGCGTAAACGTCTACGAGTGTAGCTTGCGTAGACCTCTTTCACAAGTATTCTAGGATTGATTTAAATTATAGATAACAAAAGCTTTAAGGGTTGTGCGGTATGGTTACGTGCCATGCTAAACTGTCTCTTTTGGCCGGAGTTAAATTTGTGGTTAATTGCTTAGAAGCATCTTAGAATATAATGCAAGAATTGCATCCCATTTCTTGAGATGGCTTGGTCTAAGGTTTTCACTAATTATTAATTTCTAGTGTCAAAAGCATCCTGACATGGTAGTGAAATTAAATGGATTCGGGCTTAAAACCCGCAGTTCTAGTTGAGGGTGACATCGTAAACGTCTACGAGTGTAGCTTGCGGTGGGAACTCTTGGGAAATTAGTGGTAAACATTTGTATTTGATTTATTAAAAGGTTTTCAATGCATTTGTTTTCGAAGTTCAACATGTATGTTCTTATTTAAGATTCATTATTGTTTCAGATATGTCTATGTCTACTGTCGATCATATACTTGCTCTCAATCCTCAAACTGGTCCGAACTTCCATGAGTGGAGATATTGCATTGAGTATATTCTCTTGACTAAGCAACACATGTTTGTTCTTACTATGATGCCACTTGCCCCACGTTACCATAAAGTGTCTAGACGTGAGAAAGAGTTATATGACAGCTGGGTGGCATCTGAGGATTTTACTTACAAGTTAATCTCAGATAACCTGTCTAGAGAACTTAAGCTCAAGTACATGGGCTATTGTAGCTCTGTTACTATCTGGATGGACTTAGTGGCTACGTATGGTGAAGTGGAACGAACTGTCAACTGTGATCTCGTTAGAGACCTTGTCTGTAAGAGAATGGTTGATGGCAGTTCGGTGACACTGCATGTGATGATCATGGATAACACCATGAAACGATTCACACGTAGAGGTGGATGTATCAGTGATCGGGCTAAGATCGATATAATCCTGAACTCCTTACCGATTTCATTCTATGACTTTAAGAAGGATGTAGCTAAGAAAAGTGAGTACTCTTTCAAGGAGTTGCTTACTGATCACATAGCAGGACAGTCCTTCGTACCTTCATGGGAGTCTGAGTTATCAGATCTTGAGCACAGCTTGGGCACATTGAAAGATGTGGTTCATACTGTGTGCGAGAACATGATTGATCGCAGATCACGCGAGAGGAGGTCAAATGAAATGAAGAGGGTTGGTGTCACTTCAAGTGAGGAGGCATGCGAAAGCAAGGGACAAGGTACGTCATTTGCATTTGTAATGGAAACATGTTTAGCATCGGTTTCTACTCTTTCGTGGGTAGTGGATACTGGAGCTACTGATCATGTTTGTTACATTTTGCAGGGGTTTACACCGAGGAGGGTGCTGAAGAATGACGAGGTTACCATCTCGATGGGGAACGCAGCACAAGTGAGTGCAGCTGCCATTGGAGATTTCACCTTGTACTTTGATGATTATGTTTTAACATTGAGAGATGTTTTGTATGTGCCGGATTTTCAGCGAAACCTTATTTCAGTTTCCAAACTTTATGTTGATGGATATTCAGTTATTTTTGATAGTGGTGTTTCTATCATTGGTAATAACGGTGTTATCTGTCGTGGAATGCTGAATAATTCTCTCTATGTTGTTAACTGTAATCATAAGTCTTCCGCAAGTATTGCATGTAATTCATCCGTAATGGATAATCCTAGGAAGAGAAAACTTACTTCTTCTGATGAGGATCTTACATATCTCTGGCACTTGAGACTGGGTCACATCAGCTTGAAGCGGATTCAAAGACTTGCAGATGACGGTAAATTGGACCTAGTCCGGGTTGTACCTTATCAAGTCTGCGAATCCTGCATCGAGGGCAAGATGTCAACTAGGCCTTTCAAGGCTAGTCAGTCTCGAGAAGAGGAAGTGTTGGAATTGATCCATTCTGACTTATGTGGACCGATGTCCACGCAGGCTCGTGGAGGGTACGAGTACTTCGTCACTTTCATTGACGATTACTCAAGGTACGGATACGTTTACCTGCTTCGCTATAAGTCTGAATGCTTTGAGAAATTCAAAGAGTTCAAGGCTGAGGTAGAAAAGAAGGTCGGGAAAACTATCAAGTCACTGCGATCTGACCGCGGTGGCGAATACCTCGGTAACGAGTTCCTGCAATATTTGTCAGAAAATGGGATTACATCCCAGTGGACTGCACCGGGTACTCCCCAACAAAACGGTGTAGCTGAAAGAAGAAATAGGACTCTTCTAGAGATGGTAAGATTAATGATGAGTTATGCAAACTTACCAATTTCGTTTTGGGGCTACACATTAGAAACAGCAGCTTACGTGCTTAATGTGGTGCCTTCTAAATTAGTTCCTAAGACACCTTCTAAGCTCTTCCTTGTTCGCAAACCTAGTTTGTGCAAGTTTAGAGTATGGGGTTGTCCGGCACACATACTGTCGAAGGAACCTGATAAGTTAGAAAGCAGGTCAAAAGTAATGTTGTTCATAGGGTATCCCAGGCAAACGAAAGGTGGTTACTTTTACTGTCCTGAGAGTCAAAGAGTTGTTGTTAGCAACAACGCTAGATTCTTGGAGGACGAGTATGTGAGTAATCACAGGTCAAGGAGTGATATCGTTCTTCAAGAAATAGAGAACGAGAATGCAATTCCAAGGGAAGGGGAACGTGTAGATGTGGGTGCACTTGTGAGAGGTACAGCACCACAGACACGTTCTTCAATGCAAAGTGCAGGACCACAAGTCACTGCACCTACTACTGACACGGCACCGATGCCTCGTCGTAGTGGGAGAGTTATTTTCCAACCGAAAAGGTACATGTTCGTGGGTGAGTCTTCGGACTTGAGCCTGGAAGACGGACATGAGGACTCTGACCCACTGACTTACGAAGAGGCAGTGCAGGACAAGGATGTTGCCAAATAGCATGTCACCATGGATTCTAAAATAGAATCCATAACTGCTATGGATGTATACCAGAAAACAGATTTGCCGGATGGCTTCAGGGCCATAGGGTGCAAATGGGTATACAAGAGAAAGAAAGGGGCGGATGGAAAGATCACGGCTTTCAAGGCCAGGTTGGTGGCAAAGGGTTATAGTCAGAAAGAGGGCATTGACTATGACGAAACATTTTCACCCGTAGCCATGCTCAAATCCATCCGGATACTCCTTGCCATAGCTGCGCATATGGACCTCGAGATCTGGCAGATGGATGTCAAAACCGCTTTTCTAAACGGCTACCTTGAAGAAGTTAGGGACATCTATATGCAGAAACTCGAGGGTTACATAAGCAAGGGCGAAGAACATCTTGTCTGGAAGCTTAGGAAGTCCTTGTATGGACTTAAGCAAGCTTCAAGGTCGTGGAACTTGCGTTTCAACGATGTGATTAAATCCTATGGATTTGCACAGTTGGAAAACGAAAGTTGTGTTTACCGACTTTGTGTCAGTGGGAGCGTGGTCTTCCTTGCACTATACGTTGATGACATACTTCTATTTGGAAACAACGAGGGAGTGATGTTCGAAATCAAGGTTTGGTTATCCGAACAGTTCCAAACGAAGGATCTGGGTGAAGCTGGCTACATTCTTGGGATTTAGGTCTTACGAGATCGTAAAAGAAGAATGTTGAGCTTATCTCAGGCATCCTATGTGGATACTGTGATAGCCCGGTTCAGCATGCAACTCGCCAAGAAAGGCTTGCTACCTTTCAGACATGGCGTTCGTCTTTCTAGTGGGCAGTGTCCTCAGACACAGCGGGAGAAAGACGAGATGAGTCTTGTACCATATGCTTCGGCTGTGGGTAGTCTCATGTATGCGGTACTGTGTACCAGGCCAGATATCTATTATGTCGTTGGCATAGTAGCAAGATATCAGCCTAACCCTGGACAGGCGCACTGGACTGCTATAAAGCATATCCTCAAGTATTTGAAAAGGACTAGGAATTTCTGCCTAGTTTATCAAAGTGAGGATTTGTGCCCTGTAGGTTATACAAACTCGGATTTCCAAGGGGACCAGGATGAGAAGAAATCGACCTCAGGATATGTGTTTACCGTAGGAGGTGGAGCTGTATCTTAGAGGAGCTCAAAGCAGAAATGCGTTGCTGACTCCACCATGGAGGCGGAATATGTCGCCGCCTCCGACGCCTCGAAAGAGGGGGTGTGGCTCCGGAACTACCTTTTAGAGTTGGGCGTGATTCCGAGTTTGCCGAGGAGCATCACAATTTATTGTGATAACTCTGGTGCAGTGGCTAACTCAAAGGAAGCGCGGTCTCACAGGGCAAGCAAACACATAGAGAGAAAGTACCATATCATACGAGAAATCGTATGGAGGGGCGATGTGCTGATTAAGAAGATTGACACTGCTGACAATCTTGTTGATCCGTTTACAAAGAGCTTGCCGCAGAAAGTTTACGAAAGACATATTCGTGAGCTGGGTCTGAGGTGGATGCCGACCACTGATAGTGGTTAAAGAGACAGCAGACTAGATAGACTAGATAGACGGACTGTATACTCTGTAATAGCTTAGTTATGCTTTGGGTATAAGTGGGAGATTGATGGGTTTTGGATACTGAAAGCATTTATTACAATGAGTATACAACGGTTTATTTCTCCTATCTGTTAACAATCTTACATGTATGAACAATGGTATCATCTTGTCTCACCGATAGGGACGATCATACGGCGTGTTGTAGATCGCAGAAGATAGTATGATCACTTGACCTAGTGAGACATAAACCTGATCACAGCCGAGACAGCGTATGAGGATACGTCTGTCCAGATGGCTGCAGCATTGTCGGAATAAGTAGTCTGTCTTGGTTACTTGACATGCTGGTACGCAGAGGTGGCAAAGTCCTGCAGGCTGATTAAGTTTAGGCACGAGTGATAAGGTTTGAGTGGTACTACTCAGGAATTATAAGATATTAATTAATTGTAGTTAGAGCTTGTCAGAGGCTCCGATTAATTAACGAATGTCCGGTAACCTTAAATATGGGGATTCTCAATTAATGCAACCTGTTCTCATAACGTGGTAATAAAAGGGTAGGTCAGTATTAACTCTGTGGTGAAAAGGAATTAATATTAATTAATTAATTGTGTCATGGGTTGTGGACATGGGAATTAATTAATTTATAGGCCCACTTTATTATTTGCATTAGGTCCCAGGTCTAGCCCAATAAGTGTGCTGAATTGAGCCCAGGAGCCCACTAGGGTTTTACAACCCTAGGTCTATAAACAGACCTCTCACTCTCTGAAACCCTAGCCACTTCATAAGATTCAAATCAGTTGAAACCCTAAGGAAAGAGAGAGAGGGGCGCCGATCCTGTTGGAAGAAAGGAGGAGAATTTTCGAATTCTGGACCTGCTTAAGCCACAGATCTACGGAGTCTTCACCAGTAGTAGATTTGATCATCACCGGGACACAGATCTGAAGATCTAATCTGGAGAACAACAGATCTTTCCTTCCCTGTTCTTTGTTTTTGTTTTTCTCTAGAAATTAGTATTCTAATTTCTGTTTCCTTAGAGAAATCGGATTGCGTGGTTGAATTGGATTTTGGAATTCAAACGCAAAAGATCGGTACAGAGACGACGGAATTACAGTAATCTCTCAATCCACAATTATGCATTAAATTCATAGGAGCATGCTAGGTTTTTGAGAAATTTAATTGTGAGCAATATCCATAGATCGATCCGGTTCAGTTTGGTTTTGGTGATTCGGTTCACGGAAAAACCATACAGTGGCTACTTCTGATCTGAGAGGGAAAGACTATTTATAGTGTTAGGGTTTTGAGAAACCCTAACCCTAATTGGGCTTGAGCAGTGTGTGGGCCAGACCAGGGATCAAATGCAAATAATAAAGTGGGCCCTCTTTATTAATTAATTCTTCCTTGTTCAACCCAGAACATAATTAATTAATAAAACATTATTTTAACCTTCACCACGGTAACAATGCTGATTCGCCCCTTTATTACCACGTTATTAGGAACGGGTTGCATTAAACTAACATGATCCACATATTTAAGGTTTTAGACATTCATTAATTAATTTGGTTTATGACAATTAACCACAATTAATTAATATCTTATTTCCTGATTAATACCACTCACTCATTTTCTCTTATGCTTGAACAAATCATTCAGCCTGCAGGACTTAGCATAAAGAACCTTGTGAGCTCATCAGGGAATGTCACCATCCTGAAACGGATATGCTTACCTATACATCCAGCCTAAGCAGACCCCACACAAATTGCCAACACCCAAAGTGCAGGTATAAGAGTACATGTAAGACTCGCCACCATAGCATATCAAAGTGTGGTCAATCCGTGTGTGCCCCTTATCCTTCAGTAAGGTTTAAGATCATAGGAAGTATGTTAGGGATCTGGCTCATTCATATGTCAATGAGAATGGCACATCCCACTGTTGATCCCATCGATACATAAATATGTACCGACACATCAAGTAGCTAGGATAAGCCCACTTATGAACCGATGTGCCGCAGCTTAAACCAACAGCCTATCCAGGGACTGTTTCAGCTGTGATACTGTTTATATCTCGCTAGGTCAAACAAACCATATGATCCTCTGTGATCTCGTACACACCATATGGTCATCCCTATCTACGAGATAAAAGGATATTATAGTTCGTGAGAGAGTGGGCGGCTGTAGATCCGGTTGCGTATCCTCATCAGATTTCCGGATCGAGCAAGGGAACAGATCAGAAGATCAGATCTGTAGGAACACCATCGCTTTGATGGATTCCAGATCCAGATCTGCACCATCTTCATTGACATCATCGATCTAGATCTGTAGATCAGTCGTTGGAGTCTCAGGTATTCCT
The DNA here is from genome assembly GCA_026898455.1 of Plectranthus barbatus. NCBI lineage: Eukaryota > Viridiplantae > Streptophyta > Magnoliopsida > Lamiales > Lamiaceae > Plectranthus > Plectranthus barbatus. The sequence continues at coordinate 140,292 of JAPKLW010000234.1, read as the reverse complement.
TTGAATCTACGAATTAAATTAAATAGGAGCATGCATAGGGCATTTACTGTTTGTCATGATATTTATTTTGATATCCACAAATCGAATCCGGAGTTTTAATAAATGGCAATTCATGTCACCTATTGTAGACTCAGTTCCTACAATTGGTATCAGAGCGAGGTTCGTATTTTATGGCTCTGTCGGAAAAAAAATTTGACAAACAGTTTATGCATGTTATTTAATTTATCGTGGATGAATTAAACTGTCGTGGATGTTTTTGTTCTCATGGCCCCTCTCCATTTTTTTTGTTTTTGGTTTTTAAATCGCGAGAAAATCCGCGATTAGATTGATAGGAAAAAATCATGTAATAGACTAGATCTATTGGTTTGTATTTTTTTATTCAATCTGTAAACCAAATCTGATCGAGAATGAAGAATCAGCGACAAAGTGAAGCTGCAGTTTTCCGGTGGACTGGAGCAAGACCAACCGCGCGCGGCGGTGACTGGCGGCCGGCGACGGCAGCACACAGTGGTCGTGCGCTGTGCGCGGCAGACCTCTGCGAAAACAAGGCCGCGCACGGCGGCCTTCCTGGTAGCAGCAGCTCTCGTTTTCCCCCCTCTCTTCTTCCTCGCGGTGGTGGCGGTGCCGGTTCTGGCCGGCGTGGATCGTTGCACTACTTCAAATGGGAGGCATCGCCGGAGTTGTTGAAACGCGATGCTGGATCTGCTGCGAACTGCGACAGCAGCGACGATGGCAGTCGCACGCGAAGGTAGCTGCGACAGCAGCATCGCGCGCAGGTCGGCGCTGTGTGTCTGTGTGAGGCTGGGCAGCGGCGGCGCGGCTACTGGCGACGAAGGCTGATACGTGCATAAATTGACCTATATTTTGGTATGTTTGTGTGCTTGTTTTGGTTATTTTACGCCCGTATCATAGGTTTTTCTTCATGGTTGGTTGTGTTTTGGTTTGGTTTTCGTGTTTTGTGTGTTTCATGTGTGTAGGTTCAGTTTTGAGCATAATCGAGCATTTTCGGTGGAGTTTCGGTGGAAAATCGCACGGAGTTGGACGTTTTGAGGTGTCGCCCGCCTGAGCCGGTGCAGGACCGGCCGAGCTGCATTTCAGAGAGCTCGACCGGTCGAGCTTGTGCAGGCTCGGCCGAGCTGCATTTCAGAGAGCTCGACCGGGCGAGCAGCCCTGTTGCTCAACAATCTGGCGGTTTCTAACTTCGACCGGGCGATCCGAGGGTCATTTTTCTTGTCTATAAAAGGGGGAGAATTGAAATTAGAGAAAACTTTTGGGCCATATTTCATTTTTAGAAGTTAGAATTCTCTCTCACGATCGTAACTACCTTTCTTCTCATCCACAACCAAGGAGCTTCAACCACATTCCTTGGAGGAAATTTGAAGAATCAAGCTTAGTAGATCAAGACACAAGACCAAATTAGGGAAGAATCTTCTTTCTATTCTCAATTGTAATGATTTTCAACAAATCCTATTTTGTAATTGCACAATTGATGGATATGATGAGCTAAACTTCTATTGGATGTTGAATTGAGAGAGGATGCTTGAAATTAGAATTGATTTTTGATAGTTTACCTTTCTATGTGTGATTGGAGCATGCTAGAGCCTTTTCACAATCCCTAAGTGTAGGTATTAGCCAATTTAGGTGATGATTGATACGAGTATTGCAGCCGTTACGCGGATATGAGTGTCGCGATTAGCATGTTTCCTTGTGTTACTTTATCCAATCCATGTGCGGGTAGATGGCATAGGGCAATGATTCACGTTCCTTTTGGAGTGAGCTATAGCCGATAACGTGACTGTTTGAGGTGGTAGTTTCATCAACGGTCGGTTCACCGTGACAGGGGATCGACTAGGGTAGGGTGAGAGTCCATACTCATAGGAATTAAATTGAGTTTACAACAAATATCGACCTAATGGATTGCATCCAAAATTGATTCAACATCCTCTTTTCTTTAATTGCGTACTTCGTTGTCTTGATTTACCGGAGATTGGATATTGATTGTGTGAGTTGTTGATGAAATGATGATGATT
>JAPKLW010000234.1:99510-128262 GCA_026898455.1 Plectranthus barbatus | reverse complement strand
ACCCTAATAGCCCATTCTCAGATCTATATAAATAGATGAATCTCTCATTTTCCCACATAAGTTTTTTGAAGTTTCAAATCAGAAACCCTAGAGAGATTGTGAGAGAGTGGGCGGCTGTAGATCCGGTAGCGTATCCTCACCAGATTTCCGGATCGAGCAAGGGAACAGATCAGAAGATCAGATCTGTAGGAACACCATCATTTTGATCGATTCCAGATCCAGATCTGCACCATCTTCATTGCCATCATCGATCTAGATCTGTAAATCAGTCATTGGAGTCTCAGGTATTCCTTTGAATCAACGAATTAAATTAAATAGGAGCATGCATATGGCATTTACTGTTTGTCATGATATTTATTTTGATATCCATAAATTGAATCCAGAAGTTTAATAAATGGCGATTCATGTTGCCTATTGTAGACTCAGTTCCTACATTTGAGTCGTGTCAATAGTTGGCACAATACTCGTTGGTCACATACCTTGCATTGATGGTAGTGTTGGTATTCCCTCACCTATTATAGGTGGATTTACCGATTCACTGGGCTTTCCTGATGGAATCACTTCATTATCCCCAAGCTCTTGGAGGATAATTTCACTCTTGTATATGTGGTTTCTTATAAATTCGTCCTTCAAGAATCTTGTATTGGTACTGACAACCACTTTCTAATTCTCAGTATAATAAAAGTAACCACCTTTCGTTTGCCTGGGATATCCTACAAACAGCTTCAGTTTACACCTACTTTCTAACTTATCAGGTTCATTTGTCAGCACATATGCTGAACAACCCCAAACCCTCCTTCTGGTTAAACTTGGCTTTCACCCATACCAGAGTTCCAAAGGCATTTTAGGAACAAATTTAGAAGGTACTAGGTCAAGCAAATAGGTGATAAGTTCATTATTTCACTAATTTATCTATATTATTTTCTATTATTTTATATATTTTTCTTAAGTTTATATATATTTTATGCATCAGTCTATACTATGTGGTGTTACGCTTATCATGGTGTGTTTTTGTAGTTTTTAGGCTTAAATTCACAAGAAAACCGTTCTAAAAGCAGTGATGTGCAAGAGTAGCAGTGAAGGGTTCTTCCACACAATGAATTCGGGCTATTGACACATGAAAATGGATAGAGCTTCAAGTTATCTTTCCAACGCAACTGGAATCGGGTCAATCGGAGTTCGGGAGTGAACGTGATGGCCAAAACTGTGAGACTGCGCAGACGGATTGACGCAAGAACCCGCGCGTCGATAGAAGCCTGTCCACGTCGAACGAAGTGCGGGCAAATCTAGCAAAATTTGATTAAATTCGAATCAAATCGGATTTCCAGCCCTAGCTTGATAGGATACAAACCCTCTCTTATAAATATTTCTTATTTTCGAGTTTATTCACCTTTTATCGTCCCTTATCATACTTTACACCTTTGAAGCATTCAACACTTTATTTTCCAGCATTCGAGATGAATCCTTTATTTTTGTAAGTTATTTTTATGCACTTTAATAATATGTTTTGTTTTGACTTTCTATTTGCGATGTGTGGCTAGAAACCCTAGCGGGTTCTAGGGCTACGAATATCAAATGCATGTTTAATTGATTAACAATAAATTGCTTGGTTTCAAATTCCTGTTTTAATTATTAAGATTTAGAATTAATCAGATTGAAAGATATAATTGATTATAGGTTTATAGTTATTTATTGAAGGACTAAAAAGAGAAAATTAATAACAGGAAAAGGAATTCGAATACAATTAACAATCTGTCCTAGGGGAAGATAGTGATTGTAGGGTTAATCTGTGGATTTATGAAAGGTTGATTAGAATTGTGTTTTTTAGGCCGACAAAGCATATACATTCACATGCTAGTGATAACTCTCATAAAGAGTTATCTTTTGGTCTCTTCTTATAAACTTTAGGTGTTGTTTTAAATAAGATTGTTATTAATCAGAGTCCTTTTTAGTTGTTTTTTTACATCTTTGTAATTGTGGCAAGTTATTTTAGCTAATGCAAGTGTTAATAATTTTTTGCAAGATTTTTGGTGAAGTTTTGATCATGTCCGGAATGCTAGAGCTTTCCTGCCACATGTTGGTCAGAAGTTATGCTAGAGCATGGGAAACGCAAAATGGACAGAAGGAAGAAGATCTTCTCTCTCCGTGACCACTTGAAGACAAGACTAAAGCTCCTTTTTGATCTTGTCTGCTGGGAGGACAGGTGTCACATTTGAAGCCAAACTCTTGTCTGGAAGGAACAATGACACTTATCCACGTGGAAGGATCCTGGAAATAGAAGGAAGATCATTGGTGTTGCAAGAAGATTCAAAAATATCAAGAGGAAAAGTACTTTTGGAAGGAGGACATCGGATAACATTATCGAGAACACACACGCACAGAAAACACACGAACGGAAAGAGATCGAGTAACAAGCTTGGATGAGAAGCCATTGAAGATAGAGAGATCATCATTGATAGTTTGATTTTAGATTTTGAGTTGTATATGAGGATGAATGATTTTATATCTTACTTTATTCTCGTCGCAAGCATGAGCTAATTTCATTTAACACTTGGGTTGTGGAGCAAATCACTTAAGCTTGATTATATGTTAGAAACATGTTTTGTATGCCTGGTCTTGTCTTTGATCTTGTTTACACTTGTTTCTTGAGCACGACAGTGGAGAGAAATCCATCACCTATGGAGACCGAAAGGTGAAATAGGCCGAGGAGATCTAGACAATTGTATTAATCCCATAGACATATGAGAAAATGCAACTTAAGAGGACTGGATTTATTGATGTCATCGCTTGAATACTGTGGTAGGCATAGACATATGAGGCCCGGTAGGACAGTGTAGATCTAGTAGAACGACAGTTTGCTAGGCAGATTAAGAAAAGTTCTATGGTTCAGTTGCATGCGAGACAGAAGCTCTAGCATATAAGAAAGAAAAAGTGAATTGTATTCCATGACCCGAGTGTGCCCTTTTTATTATTTGTGAACCCGTTTATTTACTATATTTTTATTCTGTGGAACGATGAAATATTACTGATTTTAGTCTTGTTTGGAATTATAGTTTATGCATAGTTATGTTTTGAGTAGAAGTTAGTCACAAACCTCCCTTTGTTTACAAGCAATCCTTAGTGCATGATTTAAAACTCACTCCCTTGGGTACGATATCTGGTCTCACTTGATTGCATTACTTGTAGATTGTTTATACTTGCGCATAGCTTCTATAGGTATACTATAGCACACAACAAGTTTTTGGCGCCGTTGTCGGGGAGTGACTGAAATTAAATCTGAATGCTTTTGAATTGCTTGATTATTATAGTATATCACTTGATCTAAGTGTTTTTGGAAACTAATCATTTCCTCAATGCAGGAGGATCAGTAGTTTATGAGTGAGAAGATTGTACGAGAACTATTTCCATTTAATCCAGAAATTGAGAGAACTTTCAAGAAAAACTGGAGAAAACATAAGATTAAGAAAATGGCCGAAGAAAATCCGGAAAAGATTATTGATGAAAAGGACAAAGTGATCCGGACATGTATGACACCCAAGTTCACTGATTTTGATCCAGGGGTGGTAAGACCTGAGGTGCAGGCACAACATTTTAAGTTGAAACCAGTTATGTTTCAGATGTTGCAAAGTTTGGGGCAGTTCAGTAGACAAGCTACAGAGGATCCACAACTACATCTGAGATGTTTTCTGGAGATCTGTGATAACTTCAAACTGCAAGGAGTAACACCTGAAGCTTTGAGGATGCGCTTATTTCCTTTCTCTTTAAGGGATAGTGCTAAAACTTGGCTCACAAATCTGACACCTGGATCTGTGACAACTTGAATGAGCTAGCAGAGACTTTCTTTATGAAGTATTTCCCTCTTACCAGGAATGCCAGGTGCAGAAATGCAATCATGTCTTTTAGGCAAGATGATGAATCTGTGAGTGAGGCATGAGAAAGATATAAAGAATTGTTAAGAAGGTGTCCAAATCATGGGATACCCTATGGTATCCAGATAGAGATCTTTTACAATGGACTAACTGGGAATTCAAGAATGATGATTGATGCCACTGCAGGAGGAGCCCTGTTGGATAAAACATATAATGAAGCCTGTGAAATCTTGGATAAAGTGTTTGCAAACAACTATCTCTGGGCCAATTCCAGGTCAGCAGCTTTACTACTCCAAAAGCTGCAGGGGATCTAGAAATAGATCCTATGAAGGCCCTTACTACACAGATGGAAGCCTTAGGAGCAACCATGAAGAGTATTGAGAAAAACACCAGTCAGATCATGCTACCTCCCATGTCAACAGAATCTGCAATGGTTTTAAGTTGGATCTAATGTGGAGAAGGTCATCAGTTTGAGGAATGCCCTTCAAATCCAGCATTTGTTTGTTACATGGGAAACAAACATCAACAGTACCAAGGAAACAATAACCCTTATTCTAATACTTACAATGTAGGATGGAGGAACCATCCCAAATTTTCATGGTCTGGGCAAGGACACCAAAATGCTGTAGCACGGGAACACCATAACAATTTTAACAAAGGTGGTTACAACCAACAGCAGGGTAGCCAGCTGCAAGGTAACCAACAACCGAGCTTGGAGGCACCACCTCAGAAACCTGAGAAAACCATGGAGGAAATGATGAAAGAGTTTATGGCTAAGAATGAAGTGAGGCTGAAAAGCCAGGATGCTTTAATACAAAGTCAAGCCTCTTCTCTGAGAAATTTGGAGGTTCAAATGGGTCAGTTAGCCAATGATATTAGGAACAGACCACAGGGAAGTTTACCTAGCAATACAGAGAATCCTAGAGGGGGAAATGAGCAATGTAAGGTGGTGACCTTGAGGAGTGGAAAGCAGATTGAAGAGAGACCAATTGAAGGACAGCAGAAAGTGGTGGAATCACCTGCAAAAGAAGATCCGGCTGGAGCCAAAATACAAAGAGAAGGGAAAGCTCATGTTAAGGAGGCTTATCCCTCAGTCAATGATGAGTTGATAACTCTGGCAAAATAAACTGAAATCCCTAAGGGAAATGTGTTTAATAGCAAGAGGAAATCTGTGGAAGATGACTATAATCAACCTCAGCCACCTTTCCCTGTCAAATTCAAGAAACAGAAGGAAGAGAAGCAATTCAAGAAGTTTCTGGACATGCTCAAAATAATCCACATCAATGTACCTTTGGTGGAAGCATTGGAGCAAATGCCTACCTATGTTAAATTTCTAAAGGACATTCTTACTAAAAAGAAAAGGTTGAAGGAGTTTGAGACAATATCTTTGTTTGAGGAAGTTAGTGGACCCTTGAGAAGGCAGATCCCAGCAAAGCTAAAGGATCCAGGGAGTTTTACCATCCCCTATTCAATCGTAGGAAGGGATGTAGGAAGATCACTCTGTGATCTGGGAGCCAGTGTGAATCTAATGCCATTGTCAATCTTTAAGAAGCTGGGTATAGGAGTAGCAAGACCAACAACTATTACCTTACAACTTGCAGACAGGTCAACTAGGTACCCAGAAGGAAAGATTGAAGATGTGCTGGTTAGGGTGGATAAGTTTATCTTCCCTGCAGACTTTATTATTCTGGATTATGAAGCTGACAGAGAAGTACCCATTATTCTGGGGAGACCCTTTTTAGCCACAGGCAGAACACTGATTGATGTGGAAAAAGGAGAGTTGATCATGAGGGTCCATGAGGAATAGACCACTTTTAACCTGTATAACACTATGAAGTTGCTAGATGAATCAGAAAATTGCTTCACAATTGGAATCTTGGAATTAGTAATAGAGGAGCATATTGTAGATTTGCAACATGAAGAATATGAGAATGAAGAAGTATCTGAAGAAAATGTTGTAGCATGGGTAGAGCATGGTACAAAGTTTGGGGGGTACAAACCTAACTTCGAGTCATTGGATCACATGAGTGTAGGGTTTGAGTCTACGATGGACAACACGAGTAGCCATTAATTAATTTCTTGCCAAGGACCGTTCTTAGGATATCAAGAATAAATTTCAATCAAATAAACCAGGCGAACCTATGCATGCTCCTACAATATTAATTGCAGAGGATGGATTAGAGAATACCTGAATTCACCGTTTGATCTACAGGTCTAGATCGGAGCCAGTAACGATGAAATACACTTAGATCTGAGATTGAACACCGGCGATGGATAGTTGTTCCTACAGATCTGATCTTCTGATTTGTTCCCTTGCTCCTTGGAAATCTGGTGAGGATTATCTACCAAGTTGGATCCGAGATCTGGAGAAGACGATCAATTTCTCCCACCGGATCAGCCGCGCCGCCGTTCTCTCTCAATATACTGAAAAACCCTAATTCTTAATGATCTGATAGAGAGAAGACCTTTATATAGTGTTAGGGTTTTGAGAAATCCTAACCCTAATGGGCTTGAGCAGTTCATGGGCCAGACCAGGGACCAGATGCAAATAATAAAGTGGGTCCTCTTTATTAATTAATCCTTCCTTGTTCAACCCAGAACATAATTAATTAATAAAATATTGTTTAAACCTTCACCACGGTAACAATGCTGACTCGCCCCTTTATTACCACGTTATTAAAAACGGGTTGCACCAAACTAACATGATCCACATATTTAAGGTTTTGGACATTCATTAATTAATTTGGCTTATGACAATCAGCCACAATTAATTAATCTTTTATTTCCTGAGTAATACCACTCACTCTTTTTCACTTATGCCTGAATTAAATAATTCAACCTGCAGGGTTTAGCATAATGAACCTTGTGAGCTCCTCAGGGAATGTCACCATCCTGAAATGGATATGCTTACCTAAACATCCAGACTAAGCAGGCCACACACAAATTTCCAACACCCAAAATACGGGTATAAGAGTACATGTAAGACTCGCCACCAGGGTAAATCAAAGTGTGGTCAATCTGTGTGTGCCCCTTATCCTTCAATTAGGTTTAAGATCATAGGAAGTATGTTAGGGATCTGGCTCATTCATATGTCAATGAGAATGGCACATCCCACTGTTGATCCATCATGTAACGCCCCCAACTGACCTTCCCAATTTGAGGTCGCGTTACATTGATGTTTCAGGTTTTATCAAACACATCTTTGCTCAAATAAATAAACAAGTGGAGAATTTAGTAACAAAAGAGATTCTGAAATAAAGTGAATCATACTTCGAGTCATGAGTTTAGGTTAAGGCATTTTAACAGTATACATATTGGGAAAGGAAAGATCAGTGAGTGTAGCAGCGTGTGTGATGCGTGGAGGAGATATGCATATGGAGATGCATATCTCAGGATCTGTAAGATTTACAAAAATAAGCTGCTCCGTTTACACACCCCCCCCCCCCCGCTCGCCATCCATGCCGCTCAACCTGTGTATTTTAGAAATAATACGAGGGGCTGAGTACTAATGTACCCAATGAGAAACACGCCCGAAAACATACATTATATAAGAGACATGCTATGCAACTCACATAGATAGACACAGGATTTTGTTGAAAAGAACCGTACTATCTAAAACATTTTATTTTATGCGCATCTAAGTATGTTATTATATCTGTTATCATAGTTGTAACTGGAGGCTGACCCACTTCCAAGTTACGATGATTAGTTAGGAATGATTCAACATTCAACTTACTATCATCTAAGTGCACTAATCTCGGTACATACTTCGAGATCCTATCGCATTCAATCATTCACTTTCTCACAAAGCTTACGGTCCCATCACTTTACCCAACTTACATACGAAGGTATCTAACCTTCACAATTAATAAGAGTAGCGCATGTACTAACATTACATGGTTCTTGTCTTATCAATAACTCTATGTTATTAACTTTCAACAGAGGATAGATATAATAGCACAAAAACATGCATAGCAATTCTCAATTTAAAACAAAGCAGTTTACACGTTTGGGAAATAAAAACACACTTTTGTTTTTATACTGAAATAGTTTCCCACCTGATAATTAGCTTAGATTTAGATGTTTCTGTCTAGTGTGAGCTGACTGACCCTCGCTTTCAATTCCCTACAATCAATTAAGGTTCTCAAGTCAGAACGGATGATCTAGGACAACAATAACTGAATCGTAACTAATCGAGACTTAGAAGGATTCGGACTGAATAACATGTAGATTTACTCTTCTCTTCATGCCTCTGTGTCGACCGACAGAGTTCTGTGTCGGTCGACACACCCTTGGTCGACTCAATACATATCGACTATTCCTGTCGATCGACATGCCTCCTGTCGATCAACAGGATTGACTCGATATGCACCCCTCTGACTAACTCCTGTCGATTGACACACCTCTTGTCGATCGACAGAAATCTGTCGATATGTCTCCCTCGACACAACTGTGTCGATCGACATACATCCTGTCGATCGACAGGATGTTTGATCGACTTCTTTTCTACCACAACCTCCATGTCGATCGATAGGATTTCTGTCGATCGACAGGAATCGTCTTCTTCGTGGGTTTCACCAAAAAACCTACAACTACGACGATAATATCTTCCCACAACCCCGATGATACATGCAATTACATAACTAGACTCCCCGGACATTCTAGAACATGAATCTACCCTCAGAATACCGATTTAGACACAAAAAGAGGGTTTTGAACGGAGTTCACCGGAGCTCTCAAGTTGGCGACGGCGGCGGCTTTTCCGACGGCCAAATACTCGTCTCAGACTGTCCGAACACTCCTCACACGATGGGGAACACTTCTTCTCTCTAGATCATCTCTGTCCACACTCAACTTCACAACGGCTGCTTTAGCTCAAATCGAAGCTCGGAAGATGGGCTACGAAATGGTGGTGTCCGCTTGGACGGGAAAGGCCGGAGCTGGCCGGTATGTCGTCGGAAAGAAGGCTGACAGCTTGGGGTGGTGGGGAGTCTCTCTCTCTCTTTCTCTCACTAAGTTATAATATAAGTTGGAAAAAGATTATACTATCATTCCTCCTTCTATTTATACCTTCTAACCTATAATATCATATAGTATGATTATTATATACTTGAACATATACATACATCCTAGATTCCATATAATTTCCAATGTACATCATAATTAAATCTTATTTTCCTCAAAATTCTCCTTCTCCTCATAATACATGATGAATTATATCATCCTCAAATAAACCATGGTAATTCTTTTATTTGTATAATTCCCTTCAAATTTCAAAAATAATTAAATCCTTAGTTTGAGCTCATAATTCAAATACACCAAAATTGGAAATAGCTCACTTTATTAAACTTGAATCATTATACAAGGTCAAATTACACAGGGGCGTTACACATCAATACATAACCATGTACCGACACATCAAGTAGCTAGGATAAGCCCACTTGTGAACCGATGTGCCGCAGCTTAGACCGACAGCCTATCTAGTGACTGTCTCAGCTGTGATACTGTTTATATCTCGCTAGGTCAAACGACTCATATGATCCTCTGTGATCTCCTACACACCATATGATCATCCCTATAGGCGAGATAATAGGATATTATGGTTCATTGTATGTTTGTTTCATCAGACAGCGAGAATTGTTGTGGCAACACATATACGAAGACCAGTGTACAAAACACTTAATCATATATGCTTTCAGTATATAATCCCATCAATCTCCCACTTATACTTAAAGCATAATACCATTGCTTTATCAAAGTATTAAGTGTGTCTATACTGTCAATCACTCCCACTGCATTCACGTCACCTCTTGTCACGATTTCTCGTATGATGTGATACCACACATCCTATGTGTTTCACCACCTTGTGAGTCTTGGGTTCCCTTCAGTTTGTCATTGCACCAACATGATCACAATTCTATTTGATTTTATTAGGCAAACTCAGAACACACACCTCTAGAGGATAACACCGGAGTTATACTGCTTCTTGCGAAGCTAATGAAGCTGTCAAACTCAGCCTTCGTGCTGGAATCCGCAACACACTTTTGTGTTAGATTCCTATAACTCCTCCTCCAAGGCCAACACATAGTTAGAGGTCGATTTCATTTCCTAATGATCCTCCTGGATATCCGATGCCATTCAACTCACAAGGCTCATTCATTAACCAATGTGCCTATCCAGAGTTGAACTCATATCTGTTTAACATGCTTATAACATTACAGATATCTAACTTCGTTCATTTACAAAGTAGAAAGACAATAATCTTTCTTGCTATGAACGACTCAGCACAGAATCAATTTAAGCGACTTGAGATACCTGAACATCCTTTTCTTGTGACAAGACAAGACTTTAATTCAAAAGATGTTCCAAGATCTCATAAGTCCTACTTCTGAAACTGTTCGGATAACCATCCTTTATGCCTGACAATATCTCCACACCGTTTCTGAAAGTGAAAATACCATCTACATAATGTGCAAGAAAAACCACACTTCCGCTGACACATAAGTGGTACATGAAACTATCATTCTCGATAGACAATATCGAAATGTCTGTTACATGACCTTGAAGCTCCTTTAAGTTCATACTAGAACTACCTTGGCTTCCAGACATGATGCTTTTCACTTTACTGCACATAACTTATCTGGTTGTTGCATACAGATGTCGTCACCTCTTATCAATGTACCCGTTTATAAAATACGGATGACGTCATCCATCTTCCAGATATTCTTTCTCCTTGTTGGGGTTCTATTGAGGGGTAGTATTAAGGCTCTAGTTAGTCATTTTTGCTTAATTTTTCACTGCCCCTTTAACCATGACTTCAAATCCTGATTCCAAAAAACATGGAAGCCCCAGCACCGGGGATTTCAACCCAACTCCTCCTTTCACCCCTTCTCCCAAAAGGGATCCTAACGCTGCCGTCCCTCCTGTTCTGGACTGGAGTCTTCTCCTCCAGGAACCAGTGAATCCTCAATCCGGCAAAAGAAAACTTATACTCGATTTCCCCAAGGAATCTTTGTCCTCCTCCGATTCCGACGAGGACAATTTCCTGGCTAAGGCGCTCCAGCAGATTGAGCATTCAGTAGGCGTAGGTGAGGCCAGCGGTTCCGGCCGCGAGATTGCGAAAGATACTTCAGAGCCAGAGGTGGCCGGTGATTGGGTACTTCTTGGGGGATGAGAATCCCATCGAGTGTTGGGAGCAGTTTCTAAAATCAATAGGGTGAAGCTAATTTCCCTTGCGGATTCCATCCCTTGCCACGATATTGCCTACATCGCTCCCAAACCCCATCGCAGGTGCTTGGACCCCCCGTTGGTTTTTCACCTTCTATGCTGCAGCTATGGAGAACGAAGTTGGCCTCCCGGTCCATCCATTCTTGTGTGATGTCCTGGCCCCTTACAACATTTCCCCTTTCCAACTAGCCCTGAACAGTTGGTGTCATCTGGTACTATATGTACAAGATGAACCAATGCGCTGATAAGCATTATTATTATTTTACCCACTGGCCAACGGGGAGGTCTTCCTTAATAATGAAGCCACCGTCGAACTCCCCGAACTGGTGGACATCCTTCTTCTACCTTAAACTTGATGAGGAGCACCCCAAATTCATCAGACATGGCGGAGTTCCAATTCGTGGGTCGTCGTTATTCTTCCCGCTTCATGATTTACTCTAAGTTTTGCTAACAGTGTGTTTTTCTGGTCCCACAGGTCGTGATCGCACCATCTTAACCAACGCATAAAAGGCTCAAGTGGACCGCGCTTACAACGTGAGTGTCACCGACCGCGAGTGCCATCTCTGTAGTTCGGCCGATTCATCACAGCCCACACCTTCTTAGACAACCAGGGCCATCTCACCGAACTTCTTGAGAACATGACCCGTTGTCAGGTCTCCGCAGAATAGGTTGCTTGGGCTCTTCATGAGAAGAAAAGGGCCCGAATCGAGTCTGAATCCAAACAGCGAGAGGAGAATCCTCTAAAAAGACCTCAAACCGATCCGTCACAGCACCCTCCTCCTCCTCCCCCTATCAAGTCGCTGCCAGAAAAGATGAAGGGGGAGTGATACGATCCTCGCCGGAAGGTTTAGATCGCAGCCCAGGAACAAGAGTTGACACGACACAAAGACAATTCGAACGGAACTAGAAATAAAAACAACGAACAGATGGAAGTTCAGCAACCCTAATTCAACTCTTCAAATGACGTCATCCAGACGAATCTCATATACGCCTAAAGAAGTTGAAGAACTAACGACGCAGAAAGGTAGAAGACACCACAATCGGATGTGTAAGTTCGGTTGATAAGTCAATTCGAATTTCAAGGAATCCACAGAAATTCTTGAGCTTTCAGAATAGGAGAATTAAACTCACAACTATTATTGAACTGAAAACTGAATTACAATGAAAATATGAAGCCCTAGTTATAGGGGGGGAAATCAAATCTCTAAACCTAATCTATCTAGGAAAATAAATCTTAAAACCATATCAAATCTATCAAGATATACAATAAATATATCTTGATATCTTTGTAATAAAATTAAATCTAAATCTTAACAAATCTAGAAATCAAATCTAATCAAATTAAAACAAAATCAGATCTTATCAAGATACATCAAATCTTTTATCGTATCTTCAACAAATCTTCTTGAAATATCTTGATAAATCTTGGCAACTGGATCGCATCATTCCCCTCCTCTTCAAAGGGATTTGTCCTCAAATCCAAGTCTGCACAGAACTCAATTGACCATCTTACATTGCCCTTGGTTGGCTTATTTGGCACATCATCATGTTCAGACTTAGGCAATTGCTTATCTTCCTGCATATTTCTTTTCAAACCAATCGCCCTCACAAGAATGGTTTGAACTATATTGCTCTTGACCATCTCGTCTGCTGACTTCAATAATTTTGTCTCCATTTTCCTCTGCACTTGACTTTGGCTTTGTATACCTATACTTGGACTGGTTATGATAGTGAGTGTAGTCGGAACCCCAATTCCTTCCTTATCTTTAATATGACTCTCCAAGGGTGTCACAACTCTCACATCCTCCCCTTCGGTCTCTTGAATTGGCTGCACCGACTCAGATTGGGTTGCCACCACTGCTTCACCAAGAACCTCCAATGGTATCTGAATTGCTATATTATCTTCCTCAATTTCTTGAACTGAAACAGGCATCAACTGAGACTTGGTTGCCACCAACACCTTCTCCACCGCCTTTTCCACTATTGACAGAAGCTTATCAAATGGGGAGGAACTATCTGGTTGAGTTTCCCACCTTGCTTTTCTATATCTCATCTTTTTGCTGCTCAAATTATCTTCAAATGCATCAAGCCGTTGATGCATAATCTCCATCTCGGATTGCACCATCTTTCTTAAGTCAGCTTTCAGAACATTCATCATATATTTAGTTTGGCTAATGAGCTTCTCATCTCCGTCATCTCCTGTGCCCCTTAAGAACTCCGACTGATTACGTTTGTACATACCTGCAAGAGAGGTTAGAAAAAAAGGACCTCACCACCTCACGAACTCTCGTGTATCACTCAAGAATGGTAATCACTCAACGCTCGTGTATCATTCAATTTATGGCTTTTATATTCTCTCAAACTCTTGCCTTTTACCACTTTATCTCACAAATCAAATATATTTTTTTTGGCCATACAGAAACTACCAGAACAATCAGAAAGACTCTAGAAATAAGAACAGATGGAAAATATGATATGCTAGATATGGATTAATAAGGATAAAGATGGATGAGATATATATGAGATAGATAATGATAAATATATGGATAAATAATGATGAATATGAATGAGATATATATGGTTATATATGGATAAAATAGATATGGCTAGATATGAATGAAAGAGATATGGGTAGATAAAAAAAATATGGATAAGATATATATGGATAGATATTAATAGATATGGATAAATAAGATATATATGGATATCAAGATATGAATAAAATAGATATGGATATATATGAATATATAAGGATGAGAATGACTAGCTGAAGGTTTAGATATTGATGAGAATGGATAGATATTGATGATATATATATATATATATAAGATGAAAAAATAAAAATAATAATTATAATACTGAGAAAATGAAAATAAAATAGATAATAATAAAAAAACAAAAACAAAAACAAAAGGAAGGAAAATTGACATGAAAAAATTGAAGTGGACAAGATACGAACGGATAAGGCGCAAAATTGAACCAAAATGAAAAAGTTTCAGAAAGACACGACTTGACTCTGGATACCAAAATGATACGATCCTCGCCGGAAGGTTTAGATCGCAGCCCAGGAACAAGAGTTGACACGACACAGACACGATTCGAACAGAACTAGAAATGGAAATAACGAACGGATGGAAGTTCATCAACCCTAATTCGACCCTTCAAATGACGTATTCCAGACGAATTTCATATACGCCCCAAGAAGCTGAAGAACTAACGACGCAGAACAGTAGAAGGCACCACAATCGGATGTGTAAGTCCGGTTGATAAGTCAATTCGAATTTCAAGGAATCCACAGAAATTCTTGAGCTTTCAGAATAGGAGAATTAAACTCACAAATATTATTGAACTGAAAACTAAATTATAATGAAAATATGAAGCCCTAGTTATAGGGGGAAAATCAAATCTCTAAACCTAATCTATCTAGGAAAATAAATCTGAAAACCATATCAAATCTATCAAGATATACAATAAATATATCTTGATATCTTTGTAATAAAATGAAATCTTAATCTTAACAAATCTAGAAATCAAATCTAATCAAATTAAAACTAAATCAGATCTTATCAAGATACATCAAATCTTTTATCGTATCTTCAACAAATCTTCTTGAAAAATCTTGAATAAATCTTGCCAGCTGGATCGCATCAAGGAGTCTTCTCGCTCAGAGACCTCTTAGAAGGGATCTGAGCAGAAAAAGGAGAAAGAGAGGGGCACCGAGCAATGCCGCCGCCAGCGTTCTGATCACTGCAAATTTCACAGATTAATTGCAAACACAGTGGCAAATAAATTTATAAATACCCAAAGGTAGTCGAACCCAGAGGAAATTTACAACGAAAATATCTCATGTACTAACTATAGTTCTCAGATTTTATTGTTTGAGTAAACAAATTTTTGGGTTTTGGTTTTGGAAAAAAAGATGACAAAACGGAATTTAAAGGGGTTTTAAAAAGCAAATAAGAACACAGATTCTAGGGCAAATAATCAATCAGAATACATGCCAAATCAATCAACTCTACAATGGTGGGAAATCAAATTAATGTATTAAAATTCCTTTGTCGGGCAATTTTAACCTAGGTTACAATCATGTGACTGTATAGGCTTGGTCGGCCTCAAGAACACAACAATAATCAACCTGAATAAAAATATAAGATTTAATCCCCACAATTAATTACTCTTCCTTTTGAGACAGAAAACTAATTGTATTCAAATTCATCTTCCTATTATTAATCTTCTCCTCTCGGTCTTTCGATTAACAATTATGAATAAAGAACCAATTTCATCTCTCGATCCATCATCAATCCTAAATTCTATCAATTAAATCAGGAATTGAAACCATGCAATTTGAGTTGATCAATCTAACATGCAAACATGATTAATTACACATAGCCCTAGAACCCGCAAGGGTTTCTAGCCACTCATGATGAAAAGAAGCACAAGAAACATATTATTAAATTGCATAATAAAAACTTACAATAAAAATAAAGGTTGAATCCTCTCCAAAGTAATTAAATCTTCAATAATCCAAGAGAAAACTAAATGTAGAACTGAAAGGAACTGGTAGGCAACCCTAAACACTCGAGCAAAACAAGTATTTATAGAGGTAGAGGTGTATAAATTGGGATCTAGGGCCAAAAATATGATTTAGCCATAAAAATCTCGAAATTCCCTTTTCTGGGCCCATTTCGGTCGACGTAGGGCTCATCTCGGTGGATGCGGAATTCCTTGCGTCGGTCGACGTGGTCTTCATTTCGGTCGAGACAGAGACGTTTTTCCCCTTCTGCGCAGTCTCACGGTTTTGGCCATAACTTTCACTCACGAACTCCGATTGACCCAATTCCAGTTGCGTTGGAAAGCTAACTCAAAGATATTTCCATATATGTGCTTTATTAGCTCGGATTCCACCTGTGGAAGAAGTCGTGACTGTTCCATTGAACATCTGCTGCTTTCGGTACGGGTTTCCATTGGATTTGGCCTAAAACCTGCGAAAATACACCATGGCAAGCATCATACCCCATAAACTTGACTCATGCTCGATTATTAACTAAAAATAAAGTAAATACAAGAAAACAATAAGAAAACAATGTGATAAGTGAGGCAAAATACGAGCTTATCACGTTCCCGCGAGCAGGATGCTCAAAAAGACTCAGTAGAAAACCCGAAGAGGGCGCTGGTGAAGACAACGATGATCGCGCCCCCAAATACGAGGGTGGACTCCTTCCTGGTCCTCTCTTGGAAGCTACTGTTGGATCCCCCGACATTAGACCTGACGTCGGGATTAGTTTTTAACCGGCTAGTGCGATATGAGCATCGGTAGCTTGAGGTTTGTCTTTTGTCCTTTGTTTCTGTAAAATCTCTTTTACATCTTCTTTTCTTTAATCAACCGTCTCACAGAACATGGTGGAATTCGACCTCATCCATCGTGAACTCTGTGCCTTTGCCAATAAATGCTCTGACGAGATCCTCGAGCTTCGGAAAGAATTGCAAGGATGAGGCTGACGACTTCAAAAGGAAGTACGCCCAGTCCACCACTGACATCGCTCTTCTCTCTAGGGATCTTCAGAAGAGAGGGGATTAGCTCAAGTCCCTCGATGCTCGCATGCGAACTCTGAAAGAGTCCTACACATCTAAGTTGAAGGGTTATGAGGATAAGATCGAGCACCTTAAATCAAGTGAAGGACTCGATTTTGAGTCCTTGATCCTCTCTCCACACTTTGTTGAGACGTACGAGATGAAAAACTCACTCTTTTTTATAAATTAATATTATTTTATTTAAAACACGATCTTACATAACATTTTGCTATCTGTTTTACAAACACTTGCTGAGCAAATAGAGAATGATCTCCGGGCTAGAATCGCCGAACGATTTCTGGAGCTTAATTTAAGTGTCTTGGACGTATCTCCTGAAGAACCCCTCCAGGAGCGATCTGATCAGCAGCCTCTGATTCCTTTTGGCCCGCATGAGCGTCCATCTAAGGGTCAAGATCAATAGAGTACCCAGGGTAGTGGTCCGCTGGTCAATTCTTCATTCAGGCCGACGCCCAATGTTGATCCCAATGTGCAAGATGCATCTTGAACAACCTTTTCATTTCATAATTTGTACAACTTTCTCTTTTTCTTGTTTGTAATTAACGGTTTCCTCTACTTTCGTATGAATTCCTATTTTGACTTTTTATGACTCGAGCATGTTTTACACTTCCGTGTGTTGTTTGATTAGCACCTGTCTGGATAGAACAAGGTTAGAGTGGGCGATTCTGATGCTTAAGTTAGTAATCATTCATACTGATTTAGAGAAATTAAAAGAGGATAGGAAGAAATTAATTTATCTGGTTCATTTAATCCGGATCTAGGTCGACCTCTTGATTGCACCCTTCAATCCTCGTGTTCTGCAAAATAAGCTGCATCGCCCCTCCGACTCTCAAGTCAGTAATGGCTCAATTAGAATTCAAAATTTAAATAATAGAGTTTTGATAAGAAGAAGAGTATCTGCGAGGTCGCAGATTTCGACCTCCTTTAAAAGTAATATTTCTTCAAATGCTTAGCTTTCCAGTTATTTGCTATTTCCCTTCCATCTTCAGCTTCAAGGTGGTAGGCTCCTCTTCCTGCAACTCGGTTACCTTTTAAGGACCTTCCCATATTGGTGCGAGCTTTTCCGCACTCTTATTTTTTGTATTCTTGAAGACTTTCCTGAGCACCCAGTCACCTTCCTTGAAAGTTCAGAGGTGCATCTTTTTGTTGTAGAACTTTTTGACCTGCATTCTGCACTAGGCCATGTTAAGCAGGGCTTGATCCCTTTGCTCATCGATCAGCTCCAAGTTTTTCATGAGTCTTTCGCAATTATCCACTTCTTCGCATAGCTCAACCCTTGGGCTCCCTGATTTTACTTCAACTGGTATTACGGCCTCCTCGCCATAAGCAAGCACATCTGGTGTAATCTTAGTTGTCGTTCGTGGTGTATTTCGATAGGCCCATAGTACTCCTGGAAACTCATCAACCAACTTCAATTTGTGGGCGTCCAACCGTTTCTTCATTGTTGCCATTACGGTCTTGTTGGTAGATTCGGGTTGTCCATTTGCCTCCAGATATCTTGGCGTAGAGAACACCAGCTTGATGCCATAGTGATCACAGAACTCTTGTACTTTCCTCTCGGTGAATTGTGTTCTGTTGTCCGTTCTGATTTCTTTAGGTACTCCGAACCTGCATAAAATGTGTGTCCAGAGGAACTTGATGACCTTTGGTTCTCGTACGTTGCGAAATGTTTTGGCTTTGACCCACTTAGTAAAGTAGTCAGTAGCCACCAGCAGGTATTCTTTTTGCCCGGTGCCGGTCAGGAGCTTTCCTACTATTTCCATTCCCCATGTCATGAACATTGAAGCTGGGATCGAGGCATGGAGGGAGAGGTTCTGCATGATTTTGCGAGGTGATCTTGAACTTTTGATAGGCCTCGCAGCTCCGCACATATTCCTTCACGTCCTTCCTTGAAGTTGGCCAATAGAACCCAACAAACATCACTTTATGGGCGAGGGGTCGAGCCCGTTGGTGGCTTCCGCAGTCTCCTTCAGGTATTTCCATTAGGATAACCAGCGCTGCACTGGGAGTTACACATTTCAAAAGAGGCCCTTCCACTGATCTTCGGTACAATTGCTCGTTGTGGATTACATACTTTGCTGCCATTCTTGCTAGCCGAACAGCTTCTGTTCTATCCCTTGGGACGTCTCCCTCCTTAATGTACCTGTATATTGGACCGATCCACGAATCCTCTTGCACTTTTTCACACACCTCCACTCCCTCTCTGAAAACTAATTCCTCGACACACGTGATGGGAATAGGGCGAGCCTGCTGCTCCTGCTTCGAAGATGCCAAATTAGCGAGTGCATCTGCCTTAGTGTTTTCTTCCCTTGCTATGTGTTTTATATCGAAGTCTTCGAACTCATGACTTATAGCTCGGGCCAAGTCTCAATACTTCAGCAACCTCGGCTCTTTTACTTGGTACTGGTCATTCACTTGCAACACCACTAGTTGTGAATTGCATTGGACTTGGAGGTGGTGGACTCCGGGTTCTTTCACGAGTTGCATTCCTCTTATTAGCGCTTCGTACTCTGCTTTGTTATTTGTAGCTTCAAAGTTCAAGTGAATTACTCTTTCAAATAGTTCTTCCCACGGACTTTGTAGCCTTATACCAGCTCCACTTCCATGCATGTTGCTCGATCCGTCGACCTGTATTACCCATGATTCTTTGGTCTATTCGCATGCTTCCAAATTTGCAATTTCTTTCTCCTCCTCCAGCTGAAGGTTGATTGAGAACTCCGCTACAAAGTCTGTGAGGGCTGTGATTTTAGTGTTGTCCTTGGTTCGAACTCCAGTCCGTAGCCTCCGATCTCTATGACCCACTTTAACAGCCTTCCTGAAAGACTAGGTTTTGAGAATACAGTGTGAAGGGGCTATGAGGTGACTACCTTGATGGGATGTGCTCGAAATAAGGTCGCAGCTTCCGGGAAGCGACTATTAAGGCCAGCGCAAGTTTTTCCAACGTCGTATGCCTGGTCTCAGCATCCAATAATGGTTTACTCGCATAGAGCACGGGATGTTGTTTCCCGGCGGACTCCCGGACTAGGATTGCTTCGAGAGCATGCTTTGATACGGATAGATAAAGGAGTAGTGTTTCCCCTTGCTCGGGTTTAGAGAGCAACGGAGGACTCGTCAGGAATTCTTTCAGTTGTTCCAAGGCCATTGCACATTCTTTGGTCCATTCGAAGTGTTTTCCCTTTCGAACCTGTGAGTTTTGTCATAGTAACTTGATATGAACCTGCTAAAGGCCGCAAGTCGTCCTATTAGCTTTTGAACCTCCTTCGAACTACTGGGATGAACTATCTCCTTAACTTGCAAGAATTTGTGTTGGATCTACTTCAATTCCCCAATTGGTTACTACATACCCCCAGGAACTTCCCTGATGCCACCCCGAACATACACTTCCCTGGATTAAGTTTCATATGGTATTGATTTAAGATGTCAAATGCCTGCTTCAAGTTTTGTACGTGATCCATGGCCTTTGTTGACTTGACCAACATATCATCTATATAGACCTCCATGGTCTTTCTGATTAACGGTTCGAACATCTTGTTCACGAGCCACTAATAAGTTGATCCTGCATTCTTGAATCCAAAGGGCATCACCTTGTAGCAATAGATGGCTTTATTTGTCATGAACGCTATCTTTTCTTGATCGTCGGGATGCATCATGATCTGATTATAGCCCAAGAATACATCCATGAAACTCAGTAGCTCGTGGCCGACTGTTGCATTCACTATGCTATCAATGTGCGGGAGTGGATATGGATCCTTCGGACAATCCTTATTCAAATCAGTGTAGTCCATGCAAACCTGGTTTTTCCTGTTCTTCTTCTTGACCACAACCACGTTAGCGAGCCAAGTGGGATACTTGACTTCTCTTATGGACCCGATGTCAAGCAACTTCTGAATTTCTTCATTGATGGTTTCATTCTTTTCGGTCGCAAATTTCCTCCTGCACTGCTGCACAGGTTTCATATTCGGATCGACCTGCAACTGATGAGTCATGACCCCTGGGTATCCCAACCATGTCTTTGTGCGACCATGCGAAGACTGCTCGCTCCTCAGTCAGGAACTCCACAAGCTTTGAGTGAATTTCAGGCGCCAGTCCGCTTCCTATGTTGGTCTTCTTGTTAGGATCATTCGGATCAAGTTCCACTTCCACTGTCTCATCAAACTCCCCAGGCGGAGACAGTGGTGGCTGGTTCAAAAAATGTTGTTGTGAACAAATGGCCTTGAAGCTCGCGTAGTAGCACTCATTGGCGGTGTTTTGCTCTCCTTTGATTGTGTGTATCCCTTCCGAAGTAGGAAACTTTACGACTTAATGGTAGGTCGACGGTACGGACTTTAGTTGGTGAAGCCAGGGTCTTCCAAGTAAAGCATTGTAGGCGCTGGGGGCCTCGACCACCATGAAGAATACGCCGTGGCGAATGTTAGGATTGTATACTGAAAGCATATATGATTAAGTGTTTTGTACATTGGTCTTCATATATGTGTTGCTACAACAATGCTCGTTGTCTAATGAAACAAACATACAACGAACCATAATATCCTATTATCTCGCCTATGGGGTTGACCATATGGTGTGTAGGAGATCACAGAGGATCATATGAGTCGTTTGACCTAGCGAGATATAAACAATATCACAGCTGAGACAATCCTTAGATAGGCTGTCGGTCTAAGTTGTGGCACATCGGTTCATAGTGAGCTTATCCTAGCTACTTGATGTGTCGGTACATGGTTATGTATTGATGGGATCAACAGTGGGATGTGCCATTCTCATTTACATATGAATGAGCCAGATCCCTAACATACTTCCAATGATCTTAAACCTAACTGAAGGATAAGGGGCACACATAGATTGACCACACTTTGATTTACCATGGTGGTGAGTCTTACATGTACTCTTATACCCGTATTTTGGGTGTTGGCAATTTGTGTGTGGCCTGCTTAGGCTGGACATTTAGGTAAGCATATCCGTTTCAGGATGGTGACATCCCCTGAGGAGCTCACAAGGTTCATTATGCTAAACCCTGCAGGTTGAATTATTTAATTCAGGCATAAGTGAAAAGGAGTGAGTGGTATTACTCAGGAAATAAGAGATTAATGAATTATGGCTGATTGTCATAAGCCAAATTAATTAATGAATGTCTAAAACCTTAAATATGTGGATCATGTTAGTTTGGTACAACCCGTTCCTAATAACGTGGTAATAAAGGGGCGAGTCAGCATTGTTACCGTGGTGAAGGTTAAAACAATGTTTTATTAATTAATTATGTTCTGGGTTGAACAAGGAAGAATTAATTAATAAAGAGGGCCCACTTTATTATTTGCATCTGGTCCCTGGTCTGGCCCATGAACTGCTCAAGCCCATTAGGGTTAGGGTTTCTCAAAACCCTAACACTATATATAGGCCTTTCTCTCTATCTGATCAAAAAAATTATTGATTCAGTATATTGAACAAAAATTGAGAGAGAACGGCGCGACTGATCCGGAGGGAGAGACTGATCGATTTCTCCAGATCTCGGATCCAACTTGGTAGATAATCCTCACCAGATTTCCAAAGAGCAAGGGAACAAATCAGAAGATCAGATCTGTAGGAACAACTTCCAACGCCATTGTTCAGATTCAGATCCAGATTTACTTCATCATTTTTTTCTCCGATCTAGATCTGTAGATCAAACGTTGAAGATCAGGTATTCCTAAATTCCATCCTCTGCAATTAATTTTGTAGGAGCATGCATAGGTTCGCATGGTTTATTTAATTGAAATTTATTCCTGATAACCTAAGAACGATCCTTGGCAACAATTTAATTAATGGCAACTCATGTTGTCCATCGTAGACTCAAACCCTACAGCGAACTCCTCCTCGGTAGGCTGGTAGAGTTACTATTCCGACGGTCATTTGTATCCCTCCATTGAAAACTAATAAGTGGGGTCCGACTTTGCTCTATCCTTTCCTCCGGGATCTCCATTTCTTTCAAAGTGTGCAGGAACAAGATGTTGGCCGAGCTCCCGTTATCGACCAAGATTCTCTTCACAAGGTAATCCAATAGTTGCAAAGATATCACTAGCGCATCATCATGAGGGTGGTCGAGCCCCGGAACTTCCTTGTCTGTAAACTCGATTGGTGCATGCACCAGATTATCTCAGGGTCTCAGGACTTCTTTGCGAATTAATCCTCTCGCTCTCTGGGCAGACGACCTAGTAATGCCGCTAATTTCTAATCCGCCAGTGATGCAATTTATGGTTCGGACCGGGGCCGATGGCTTATTGGCCGGCTCAGTATTTTTTTGCGGCTGCTCGGGCTGTTTATCTCGAGTCCACGTTCGCTTCCCTTTATCTGATAGAAACTTGGCCAGCAACCCTTTTTTGAGGAGCTCGATTACCTCCAACAGTAGCGCTCAACAGTCTGCTGTGGTATGCCCATGATCATTATGAAAATCACAGAGTTTCTTAGTGTCCCGTATAGGGTTCTCATCTTCTGCGGCCACTTCACCTTTTTTTGCATTTGGCGAAGCACATTATGGATGAGGTCTGTCGGCGTGATTGAGAGGTTGTACTCTGGCACGTAAGAACTCAAGTTATTGATCTGCGGTGGCCTGCTTGTCGTCGGTCTGCTGTAAGGATGCGGCCTTGCTGGGCACCTATCTCGGGGCTCTCATTGCTGCTCGTCTCTTACTACCGACTTTCCCCCTCTCCGTCGTGCTTTCCTGTGGGGCTCATCTTCCTCCCAATTAATCAATGCCCATGCTCGATTGAGTGCATCATCCATAATCTGGCACGGATATATTGATAATTCCTGATAAAGATTTGAATCCACGTCCAAGCCTTTCGTGAAGGCTTGCACTGTAGTACTGTTTGGACAGTTCGGTACTGCTGCCAACTCCTTGTTGAATCGGGACAAGTACACTCTTAGTGGTTCGCCTGGTCTTTGGATTACAGCATATAAATCATCAGGATGCTTGTCTAGACGCCGACTGCTCAAGTATTGTCGGAGGAACAACTGGTGGAGTTCGGCAAATGTAGATATAGAGCTCCTGGGTAGATTGATGAACCATTGGAGTGCGGGCCCTGTGAGGCTCGAGCCGAAGCTCTTACACATGTAGGCCTCTCTTTGCGCACTTGGGATTGCTAGCGCGAACATCTTCTGCTTGTACACGGCCACATGGTTCTCTGGATCATTGGTTCTGTCATAAAGTGCAAAGCTGAGTGGTGTAAATCGATCTGGTAGCTCAACATCGCCGATCTCCGGTGTGAATGGCGACTCCACGTAACTTTCTCTAGGGATCATTCTTTTTAGCGGTGGGATACCGGGAACCCTGATGATGAGGGACTCAAAGTAATTTAATTGTTGCTCGAACCGCCGCTCTATCTGTGCTAAGGTGGAATTATCCGTTGGATTGCCTCCAGTTGCTGGATCTGTCCACACCGGTGGGTTTTCCACCGGAGTTCTTGGGGTTGCGTGTACTGCTTTGGTCCCTCCTGCCAGGTTGAATTCTGCCTCTAAGTCTCTTACTGTAGTCTGGCGTTCCCTATCAGTGTTCCCCGGTTCTTCGACAATTGGTCGCATGTTAATCTTGTGTTGCAACCGCCGATTCTCTCGGCCGAGGAGCTCGTACCTTCGCGTTATTTCTTCCATCTGAGCCCCCATTCTCTCCATCATGCCGCACGTTGTCTGGACCTGAGTGACCAGCTGGGCCACGTATGGTTCCTGCAAAACAGAAGGTGGCGGTGGAGGAAACACCAGCTCGGCGAGCAGTGTGAGGTTGAAGGTCCGCCGCAGGTCATCCACAGTTTCCTGGCAGTTAGACGGCTGAGTGTTTCACGCCCAGCCACTGGAGGTCGTCCTTGTCCTCGTCCAGTTCCTACGGTAGTTCCTCATCCTGCACCTGGTCGGCTCCCCTACCGGCCCCAGTCGGTGTGGTAGTTCCCTCTGTATCCACCTCAATAGTGTTGACGTTGCTTTCGTCATCGGCCATTTTCTGCTGTAAAGGTTAATGCAGTCTATCATTCTCAGGGCCCTTCGGTGGGCGCCAAATTGTTGAGAGATTTTTATGGATTAGGGCCCCCGAGAACTTTTTAATATAAAGGAAACAAAAATGCAAGAAATAACCAAATAAATTAAATTAATCTATATCGAATCAAACCGTAATTGATGAGGGGTAAATCAACTGGATCCAGCTTCGACGAACTCTTTGATACACAGAGATGTTAATATAGAATTTTTGTTTACACGATGAATTTTAGCTCTCAGAAAAACTAGGTCCCGAAAAGGATTTTCCTATCAATATTTATAGGCTAAGTTTGAACTTCTACTGTCCCCTAAATCCTCGCCAGGTGATAATAAATGCCCCCTGGTCTTCCACATTCGTTTCTTGGCGTTATCCCGTGGAGCCCGCGATCATCATTAATTATCCTTCCCGGTCGTTAAGCAGTTCGCCCGTTACTCCCGTTATATCTGAATTCCGTCATAATATACCTTTTGACCAAATCGGGCTCCTCTTGTACTGTTGGTTACTCCATCGGACTGTTTTAAGGAGCCAGCACGTACTTCGAACTGCATTTTCTGGATCGGACTACTCCGTGGTCACGAACTACTCTGATATCCTGCAAAACAATATGGGCCTCAACTATGGGCCTCTTTTATATCACTACAAAAAAAAACTATTTGTAGTGACAATAATCTTAGTGACATTTAAATTTTTGTGGCTAACAATACATTTATAGTAACAATTATGCATTTTATCACAAAAAATACAATTTGTGACACTTTTATTAGTTGCGGGTATTTATTATCACTAAAGTTAGTGACAATAATATTTTTGTCGCTAAACATATATGTATAGCAACAATAAAGTCTTTCGTCACAAAACATATAATTTAAGACAATTTTATTAGTTGCGAGTATTTATTGTCACTAAAGTTAGTGACAATAACATTTTTGTCACTAAACATATATCTAAAGGAATAATAAATTTTCTTGTCACAAAAAATATAATTTGTGACAATTTCATAAGTTGTCAATATTTATTGTCACTAATGTTAGTGACAGTAACATTTCTGTAACTAAAAACACTATTTTAGCTACAACAATTTTTTTTATCACAATTTGTTTTTAATTTGTAACAAGTTCATATGTTGTTAGTATTTACCGTCACTAAAGCCAGTGAAAATAATTCTTTTTGTAACTAAAAAGATTTTATTGTGACAATAACACAATTTATCACAACAAATTAAAATTTGTGATAATTTAATATATTATTACTGAATTCGACAACAATAATTTTTTTTAATGATATTTTAGATAAATTCCAAAATCTAATAAACACCACTAATTTATTATTAATCACTTTTAGAAGCCATCAATTTGATTTTGATAAAGTAATATCGCATACTCTTAAAATCTCATGAAATTAAATTTGATACTTGCAAATTTATAAAATTATATAAATAATAATTAAATATTGACTTTTTATATTTAAGTAAATAAATATATAAGTATTTGTATTTAAGTAATAAAGATTAATAAAATTTTAAATTTAAATTATAATTGAAGATTATATTAATATTTAAATTTATAATGAGTTAATTACGAAATCAAAATATTAAATAATGCATAAATTATAAATTTTTTAATTAAATTATAATTTTCAATTACATATTATGTGAAATCATTTTTAATATAAATTAAAATCTTACGTAATAAATTTTTAATTAAATTTTTTTTATTCAAATCTAATTTTTACTAATCTTATAAATAAATAACTATAGCCACTTCGGCAAATTCTAAATAAAGTAAAAGTAAATATTGTGTAGTAATTTTTTTGTATAAAATTTCATTCTACCAATATTTATATTTTATTTTTAATTCTTAGAATTCTATGATGTGGTAATAGTTTTTTTTTATTTTTAAGATTGTCAAAATTTTAATTTATAAAGCGTGAAATAGGATTCTACAAATTTATAAAGTTTAGATAGATAGTCATCATTACCTTATAAATATTATTATCCAAAATATCAACAATCAATCACTTGGTGCAGTGGATGGACACAAAAGATTGAACTAAGAGGTAAATGTTTTGAATCCTAACGGAAGCTTAAAGTATTAATTTTTTTCTATAACTATGTGCAGGATCCTGATTATTGGTAGGATGGTGCGGTGCGGTGACAGTTTGATGGTCTTGATTACGCTTGGTGCAGTGCGGTTGGTTGCGGCTCGTGGTGGCAGGCTAGGTGCAGTTCGTCGTTGTGGTTGGTCAACGGGCTAGGTATTTTAGTGACGATAAATTACGCTAACTAAATTTTAAGTTGTTGTGATAATTAGTGTTGTGGCTAAAACTATATCACGATATTTTTGTGACGATAAATTATGCTACTAAATAATAAAGTTTTTGTGATAATTAGTTTAGTGGCTAAAATATGTTTATCTAGTGACAACACATCTGTGTGGCTATATCATGATAATTTAGCGACGATTATAGTTTGTAACTAATTATTAGTGATGAAACTTGGTGTCACAATAAAATAGAGCAATAGTGACAACTATCGTACTTCGTGGCTAAACATTTTAGCCACTATTCAGTAGCCAAGACATTGTGACGACACACAATATTGTCACTAAGATGCTATAGTGACAAAATACATATTTATAGTGACAACTTTTGTCGCCATTATAGACCATTTTTTTTGTAGTGTATGGTTATCTCTTCGGACTGAACTATTGGGCCTTTTAGCGACCCCCAACAAAGATCTAATCCCTTATTTTTAGGGATTATTTACAAAAGATTTCTTATATGATAATGACATAAAAGTGGATCGGCGTATTGAAGTAAAGTGACTTCGGGTTTGGCCAAAAGGGGTAGCTTCAGTTTTTACTTTCCCTTCGCAATGGGTTGCAATTGGGGAGCTACCATTCCCTTTGTCCTTCAGCTGGAGGATGATTGCCTCTGTTAGTGTCGGTCAGGTCATTTCGATGTTCGATCTGGGGTGTTTGGGTGAAACCCATGCTCTAGAGGGCAAATAACATTTTTATCCTCTAACTGAAGGGGTAATGGCTTCAGCCGGATCTCCCGAGAGGATTTTCCTTCGAATTTCGCTCTAGTTCGGACCTTTAGTTCTTTTATTTTGATTATTTTCGGGATCTTTTACTTTGACCCACGATAGTTACAATCAGCTTGTTTCGAGGTTGTGTCAGTTGGCTCCATCTTGAATTTGATAACTAAACTTAATCTTCGTGTTCTTCACTCTCCAATTGGCTAGACATAAACTATTACAATACTCAATTTTGAATCGATACAAATCATAAGATCAGTTAAAACTATGTATGTTCTTTAAAAATGTAAATTGATTATGCCTTTTGACATTTCATTTAAACCGAAACACTCACATAATTCCTAACATCACCCTAATTATATTAAATGTCCTAATAATTAATAAATTTATATTATATTTATAAATACTTTTAGTAATTGTTATTTAATTTTTACCCAACATTATTATAAATTAGAAACTATTCTGAGTTAGTACAAATTAAATAAAGATGAAAAAAAATTACAAAAAAACACAAAATAGTTAATATAATAAAATTAAGATTAAGATGTAACATCCCACCCCTCGGGTCCGGCGATGTCAGGGCCTGCAGTCCGATGCACCCCAAAGGAAGGTTGTTGGTAGGAGGGCTCGAACCTCCTCCCTACCCTTTAACATCAATCCCCAAAGGAAGATGTCACCAGTTGAGCTGAATGGACTTCGACCCTTGAGTACAAAACATGATTTTTAAAGTATTTCTAACCCCATTTCATATCTTTTCAACCCCATTGATTATATATTGGATTGAAATACATGTTTATCATGGAAAATGAGTTTGAAAGTATTAGAGGTCGAGAATTCCAAGTCGGGTTGAGAATATATCATGATTGAGGGTTTGAAATTATAGAAGGGTGATTGGTTGGTTATGAGACTTATGTTGAGTTGAGTTGGCTATAGTTATATATATATTGGTCCTAGAATTATTATTCTAAAGTGGTGGACCTTGACTGATTGTAGGAATTTGAAAGCGGAGGATCAATAAGCTCAAGCATCTAAGT
>JAPKLW010000234.1:84227-99110 GCA_026898455.1 Plectranthus barbatus | reverse complement strand
CACGAATACGATATTGACTTGTGAAAAGTGTTAAATAAGGTTGATAAATGATAAGATATTAGTAATAATAATAATAAAATAAGAAATACTCCCTCCGTCCCACTCACACTTACTAAATTGGTCGTCCCAACCAAATTGTCACATTTTCAAAAATGGTAACTTTTTCACACTCAACAATAAAATATTAATCTCACTAACTCATTCTACACTCACAACTCTTAATTTCGTGTCGAAAAGAAAGGTGACAATTGTAATGGGATGGAGGGAGTATTATTTATTAATTTCTTAGTGGGTAACATGAATACGATACGAAACACGATACGAAATACGATACATTATCAGATAACATGAACACACACGAACACGATACGAAAATTTTATATTCTTATTGGGTCGACACAATAATGGCACGAACCCATTAAGGCTCAGCACTAACTCATTATTATCGTGCGAGTTTGTGTTGGGTCATCGTGTCGTGTCAAAAATTGTCACCCCTAAGTGGTTGGCTTCAACTAACTCGTTCGCAAGTCAATTAGTTCTTAGAAAATTGATTATGTTAACAAATTTCTTAAGTAAGCCAATTCGAAATATATACCAACAAATTAGTTAATTATTGAATTTTAAAAAAGCAATGAATTGGATATGGTCCAATATGAAACCTAAGCAGCCAGCCAGGTAGACCAACTATTATGATATTAAATAAACAACTTAGTCATTTGTTAAGGTAAATAAACTGAAATATAATTGACATAGGATATTACAGTGATTTAGAAGCTAAAAGATATAACGTCCACTTTTCGATCAGTTAGATCGAAAGTTCTTATGTCCTCTCCGAGTAGTTTCAAGCAACAAGTCTTACCACGAACACGTCGCTAAACTTTCAGGCTGACTTCGGACTTCCAAGTTTTACCACGAACCAAAGCCGCTGGGCTTGAGAGCTGGATAGGTGTGAGTTTGAGATCATCATTGAACATCGAATTGGGTTGAGTGTTTGAGTGGCTTCTGAAGATGATCATAACACTTCTCGGGTTTAATATATTGGAGACATACTTTACTCCAGTTATTTCAGGCCTTCAGATAACCTGGAGATCTCGCCTGACATACAAATAAGGTCTCGTGTGCGAAACACAATAATGGATATCCAGATAGTTTTCGATACCACTTGATTCTTCTTTATATCATTCTGTCTTTCAAATTCTCTAGTTGGAGAGTATATGTAGTCTTCACTTCGAAAAATATTTGTTGATGAAAGGTTGATTTGAATTGAATCCTCTCATATTTTCTGCAGCTTAATGTTAGCACGATGGTTTATTGTCTTGCCATTTCTGAACTTTGATGGTAAATTTTGAACGACACAAAGCATCATTTGAAGATCGGGTCAGTTGAGTTTATCAGCTGAACAAATTCTTAGATGTCATTCTCTCAACTACACAACTAAAGTGTCCTTATAATTGAGATGAGTTAGTTATGGATTGGGTTCTTCTCACAATTGAGTTGGTTGAAGTTGTCGACTTGAAGTTGTGGTTCTCTTCTTCTCATAACTGATTGAAGAGTTGGTTATAAATCTCAGGTGAACTTGATCGTTCATTCAAATGGTTTTTCACATGCTCAAGTCTTTGTTTGGCCAAACTTAAACTATTGTAACATATGAAATCTATTCAATACATTATACGATCAACTGAGCTAAATCAATTATATAAAGTTGTATCTGGCTGAAGGTTTATACCCTTTATCAAAATTAATATATATTCTTAACAAATCTCAAACTCGACTTAATGTAGTATTGAGTGGATCTTTAATTTTTTTCAGATTGATCTAGAGGAGTTTGTGAGCCGCTTTGTTATAATAATAATAATAATATATTATTATTATTATTATTATTGTTGTTGTTGTTGTTGTTGTTGCTGCTGCGAAAATGGTCTAGGCAACCGCATATCCATAGTTGAATAAAAAAAAATCATCCTCAGCACCTCTAGGCAAATTTTCGAGTAATCAATGCCTAAACGGACTAAGCGAGCATAGGCCGCGACGGGTTAAGTTCTTGAATTTTAATTTTAATTTAAAAAATAGAATTTATATATTTTATTTAATAATATTTATATTTTTAAAATAACAAAAAAATAAATTAATGGACTAAACATTATTTAAATGTTAGATTATATCCAACATTCGAATTGTGCCTGAAATTTTTTGCAAGAATAAAAAAAATACGAAATGTTTGTTAGCACGGTCTTGTCCCTATTGGTACCCTACCTGGTTTTGATTCTTTTCAAGATATCTCACGCGCACTCCTCCCCTCCCCCCTTCTTCCATTTTTATATTTCTTTTTTTTTATTACCCTTAAAGCCACAACTTCCACTTCTCTATCATTTTTTTTTTCCACAACCCAAATCAACCTTTTTTTTCCAATTTTCATCAATCTTTCTCCCATTCATCCGTCATAAGATTCTCCCTTCATTTTCTGCAATTTCACTTTTCATTTTGGCCGTTTTAGGTGTTTGTTAAGATTAGGTGGGATTGGTGGTGGAGGAAAAAAATAAAAGAAAAAGAAAAAGAAATGGCAACTCCAAACATGGCTACAATCACAGCATCTTTGGAGAGATCCCTGCAGAACTGCTCCTTGAACCACCACCACAGCAGTAGCAGCAGCAGCAGCTCCGCCAGCGGCGGAGGGGTGGCGCCGCTGCCTGACTCCCCCACTCCCACCTTGGAACTAAACTCTCAAGCTGCCTCCCTCCCTTTCCACTGGGAGCAATGCCTCGATTTAAAGGTAACAACAACCATGAACATTATATACGGCCCTCTCAAAAACAGACAAATTGATTTTTATTTTTTATTTTTTGGTTAAAAGATCGCTATCATTATTATTGGGTTTCTTTTTTCTTTTTTCATGGGGTTCATTTAATGCTTGAAAACCTTAACAGATCCACCATTACTCCACCTTTGTTTTATTTTGTTTCTATGTCCCAGAAATGTTCCTCCTCCACTTCATTTAATGCCCATTTTGGGTCACGGGAAAAAGAAATCTCGAAATCCCATTTCAGATTTCACTTTTTCCCTCGATTCTTGTTTGATTTTGCACATGCTGTTTATTTGGAGAAAGAGGAAAATAGGGAGTTATGCGTTTGTGGTTGATTACAGACAGGCGAGATATACTTCATAAATTGGAGGACGGGCATGAAAGCTACGGAGGATCCGCGGCTGGGGGCGGAGTACGGCGGCGATTACTCGGAGGAGGAGGAGGACAGCAGCTTGTACGACAGCGGCGGCTCGTCTGCGGAATCATCTCCTTCTTCTTCAAGAGAGCAATGGAGGGGTAAAAATAATCAAGAAAACTGTTATTATTCGAATAATCCGATCTCGAATAATATTAACAACAGCGGCGGCGGCGACAACAATAATAATAATGTTTTAGTGGTGGCTGGATGCAAGAGCTGCTTCATGTACTACATGGTGCCCAAACAGCTCGAAATTTGCCCCAAGTGTTGTGGTCAACTCCTCCACTTTGATCGATCCGAAAATGGCTCCTCTTGAATCTCTCCCTCTCTCTCTTTTCTCTCGAGTCTTTTGGTGCAGTGTTTAGGTGTTGATGTGGGCTGAGGAGTTTGAGATATGAGACAAAATGGATTCTCATTCTTCCTTCAAATTGTTTCATCTTTTCTTTTCCCTCCTGCTTCTGTATTACATTAATTATTACATTCATTGTTTTGATTTATTAGCCTCTTTTTCTTTTCATTTTCATGCATTTTTGGATTCAAGACGTTTTTCATACACTTATTTCTTTCAGCAAGGTAATCTTAAGGAGCCAATGCATATGGAAGATGAGTAGAATTAATGATTGAAATTTGAGTATATGAATTTGTAAATTTTCATCTTCTATCTCATATCATACACACCAATTGATGGAATGAGAAGAATTTTAGACTAAATCCGTAAACAAAAACGAGATCATGATCAACATATGAACATATGCCCCAACACTTCAGCCAACAACAAGAGCATATATTTTACGGATTCATAAATTCTTTTGCAGGAATTTTTATTTGATTTTTAACGTTAAATTATTCGTCCTTCTTCGTGGCCCACCAATAAAGAGGGTTATTTATTAAAAAAAATGGATAATCCTGCTATTAAAATAAAGAAAATTTCGATTAATAAAAATAAAATAAAAATAATTCAAATTTGATCACAAACCTTTAATTAAAGAATCTTTATATATAAAATAAAATAAAAATTGTTCAAATTTGATCACAAACCTTCGCTCGGGGTGTAGTGGTTAAAGCACCTTGCCTGTGACTGAGACCTCACATGTTCGAGTTCCCAGGGGGATATCTGGGTGTGTGAGTGAGTGTGTGTGTTTAAGATTAATGTACACTTATTCAAAAAAAAAAGTGTTCATTGTTGGATGCCTCCAAAATATTTAGTGGAAGATTTTATACATATATATTGAGTAAATACTCCCCGTCCCCCGATTATTTGGTCAATGTTTCCTTTTTGGGGTGTCCCATTTATATGGTCAATTATCTAAATTTAGTATTATTTTTTGCATGTGTTTACAAATTTACCCTTATAAATTGAA
Organism: Plectranthus barbatus; assembly: GCA_026898455.1. NCBI lineage: Eukaryota > Viridiplantae > Streptophyta > Magnoliopsida > Lamiales > Lamiaceae > Plectranthus > Plectranthus barbatus. The sequence continues at coordinate 94,531 of JAPKLW010000234.1, read as the reverse complement.
CATAATTAATAGAGTTATTATTAATAGTTATTGCTAAATAGTAATTCAGAAAATTTATTCAAATATTTAATACATTCATAAATAAGTTTTGACATCCGTGCAAGTTAAAACATGACCAAATAAATGAGACGGAGGAAGTAATTCTAAAAAGTTGATAGATACAAGAACTCAAAGACATGCACCATTTTACATTTTTGACCATTTTTCTCAAAACTATCAATATAGACAAATTTGTAAAGAAGTCTAGTTTATCATATAAAATTTGGCCAATTCATTATGTTAATTGGTTGATATTAGTTACGTGTGCATTAAAATGGATATTAGGAGATGACACCCAATAAATTGATCTTTTATCAGACTCAACTATTACTTATATTGAGTATATGGTTTTTAATATTAGAAATATACTTTATATTAAAAAGACTATTTTATTATTGAAATATCTTATTAAACGCAAAAGAGGTATTGTCCAATTTTATCATATACTTTGTTTTAATTATTCTGAACATTTTAAGAAACTGACCTTGTTAATAGAGTTTTGTCCAATTTAATAAAAAGAACCAAAGTTTCCCCCAACTCACTAAATAAAGATGAAACTTGACATAATCGAGCTAACTAAGATAATTTTTTGAATAAAACAAAAAACGCAAAACATTTATTTATTTATTTATTTATTAGGAGCTTTTTATACTCAACTCTCATCCGAAAAACATTCTAAAGGATCTAAGGTTAAATTAGCTCGAATTATCTAAGTTTAAAAACATTCTAACTAGGAGATTTTATTTATTTATTTTTGTCTCTTGTTCGGGGTGCAGTGGTGAAAACACTTTACCTATGACCAAGAAGTTATGAGTTCGAGCTTTTATAGGGACATGTAGGGTGTGTGTGTTCAATTAATGTTAAATTAAAAAAAAAAAAAAGAACAAGGATATTATTTGCTTGTTTTGGATTTTATGTTACAAATGAGAACTTAAATTGTATGGATAAAATTAGGGGCAGAGCTAAGTGAGGGTTCGATTGGCTTACGAAATTTTCAATTTTTTTAACACATTTTTTTTTAAAGAATAAAGTTATAAAGTTTGACCTTGTGAAAATACAATTGAGTTTCTATGATGCACAAAATTGACATTCACTTCTATATAAATTACATATATTCTGGAGCGCTTTTAAAATGGTGATTTCAGTTGTAATAAATAACAACTTACAAGTTAAATTCACTTGTTCCAAACTTGTGATGCATGTAATTTAAATATTTTGTTTGCATCTAATAAATTATGATTTCAGTTTTTAATGAGAATATTTGAATGGAATGGTATTAAAATTAATGTATTCTATTTAAAAATAAATATGTTTAAAATCGCACTGATAAGGACTTTTTAATGAAAGATAAGTAAAAGTCCTTTTACAAAAGGTTAATTTTGAAGAATTTATAACCAAAGTGACGCAAATTAAGAATATATTATTATGATGATGTGAAGACAGCTGGAATATTATAATATATGATTGAAAGTTGCAATAAATAAATAAATAAATAAATAAATAAAATGTAGTACAATATGGAAGAAATTTCTTGGTCTGAGGGAAAAAAAACATCCTCGCACGATGTTGCATTGCTCAAAAGTCAAAACAATAATTTGTTGACATTAATTTTGATCATTAATGATGCACGTTTTCTCCTAAAAACCAAATAATAATAATAATAATTCTTCATGCATACTGGCATGATAAGATGCTAACGATACTTTATATTTAAGAAACATATATGAATCATACATGATAAGAAATTAAAATATATCCATTTTGATCATATTAAAAATTTTCGGATGACCTAAGCTAATATTTTTATCCTCAACTTTATTCAACGGTTTTCCATCCTTTGATATATATAGATTCTAATAATATAAATCACATATCACCTAAATTAGGTCCGTCTAGAATTGGGATGCTACAATTTCATTTTTTACAAATGTTGGAACATTTAAAAAAAAATCTTGGCTTGAGGCTAAAATCCATTAGAGGAATTGACATCGTGTCATCTGTATTGCTACAATCATTGTTGCTAGGGGTGGCAATCGGATGAAGATCCTCTGCAGTGGATCAAAGCACAGCATATGGTGCTGTGCCCCTCCACCCAATAAAAAGATGCCATGTGGCAGTTTTGATTGTTTGCATTTTTTTCCTTTCTTTCATTTTTAAATAAAATACTCCATAATCTAATTTGTGGAATAAATATATCTAAATATAATAATAATATTTAATTTATTTCTCAATTTTAATGATGAATTAAAAATAAATATTTTATGAAATGTAATTATAAAATAATTATTAAAGTAAATTACTATCATCTCTAAACTAAGAATAATTTATGTAATAACTAGTTAATAATACTTATATATTTTTTCTTCTAACATGAATATTATTTATAATTTTATATTAGTTTGAAGATGATAATAATTTATTGGTGTTTGTTTTATCAAACTATAATAATAATTTTATAATTATATTTTATAGATATTTATATTTAAATCATCCTTTTAATTGAGAAATAAATTAGGTATTATTATTTATTCACTAAATTATGGGATAAGTATTATTAATTTTAATGAATAAATATTTATTTTTAATTCATCGTTAAAATTGAGAAATAAATTAAATATTATTATTATATTCAGATAAATTTATCCCACAAATTATATTATATTTTATTTGAAAATGAAAGAAAGGGAAAAAAAAAAGCAAACAATCAAAACTGCCACATGGCGTCTTTTTATTGGGTGGAGGGGCACAGCACCATATGCTGTGCTTTGATCCACTGCAGAGGATCTTCATCCGTGGCAATCTCTTACTCGATCTGACAACCCGATTTGAACCTAACACGAATTAGAGGGTTGGGTCAATTCATTTAACTGTTGGGTCAATTTTGGGTTGAACCCACGAACCCAATTAAATTTTGGGTCGGGTTCGGGTCACCTGTTGGTCAATTTGAAATTAATAAAATTTTATATCTTACCATTTTAGCAATTTTTTTAATATATTTATTTTTTATTCATCAATATTATATTCATTGTGTTATGATATAAATTAAATTTTGTATTATATGTCAAATAATACACATATAATAATAATAATAATAATAATAATAATAATAATAATAAAATATATATATATACCTAACACAAATTCTATGATGCTTGATAACAAAATTGTCCTATTAAAGATAGTATAATTGTATTATATAAAAAATAATAAATATAAGAATTAGTGGGATGTAATATTTATAAAAAAAATGACGAATATAAATTTGATATATCTTTTATTATAAAGAATATATTTATGTTATAATATAATAAATATTAGTATAAAAATAAAATTGATATAATATTTTTTATGGGAATAGTTTTTTCACTATTCTCTTATTAATATATAGATAGATTATCTAATTACTTAAGATATAATTGTAAGACTATAAACATATTATATTAGTATATTTATAATATATATTTTTTTATAATATACATCTAACTATTTTTATATATTTGATAATACCAAAACAATTAGATAAAATTCAAAGCTTATAAAAAAATATAAAATAGTGAAAACATAAGGTTTTACTAAAATATATTATATATGTATGTGCTATAACATATTTAATTTTTATTCGTTAATATTACACGTATTATAATATAAATTATTTTCTACATTATACGTCAAATTATATATACATTTAATAAGAATAAAAAAAAGTACATTGAACATAAAATCTATGAGATTTGATTTTAATATTATCCTATAATAATGTTATATTTATATTATTTTAAAGCATAGCAAATATAATAAATTAATGAGATATAACAATTTAAAGAAAAAGTGACAAATAAATTTTTTTAATATTTTTAATTATTTTTTATTTTATATATGTTATAATAGAATAAATAAAATAAAAATAAAAAATTATGTGAATTTTTTGGGTGAACAATTTATTTTACTACTTTGATTTAATATATATATATATAGATTATTTTATTTTATTTTTTAAATTTGGTTAGAATATTTAAATAAGATTAATCTAAAAAGTAAAAATCTAAAAACTTAAAAATATAATGTTGATTAATGTTAATTTTTACCATAAATAATTAATCTTTAATTAATGTTTAAAATAAAGTGAAAGTCAATTTCTCCCTTTTAAAATTAAATCTCGGCAACATGATAAAAATAAATATAAAAAAAATTATGATTTGGTTGTATATAATATCTGTGAGATGGCTAATAGGTTATTATATGATTAGGAATCAATGGATTGATGTTGATTTATCTATTTCTAATGAATTAAGGCTTAGGTATAGAAATATATAGATGTTTATTTATAAAATTTAATGAATAATATTAACTCCTATTCAATATATTCTAATTTTCAATAATTTTTAATCCAAATTCTATACATAAACCACGTTTAAATAAATTTTGGATTTTCCATATAAGCATTGTCAGATCTTGAAGTTATATAAATAGTAAACGGGTCATTTGGGTCATTCTCGGGTCGACCTGAAAATAAACAGGTCAGGTTCGGGTTGAGCTTTCTGACCCGAAAAAATAAATGGGTCGGGTTCGGGTTGGCATATAACGTGTTAATATTAGGTCTCAACCCGACCTGCCAACCCGAACCCTACCCAATTGCCACCCCTAAATTTGTTGCAAATATCGGTTTAGCGATCGTTTAGGCATTAGGTGATTCTTAATCAATCTGAAAAATGCGTAATTAACACTTTTAGGTGGTTTTTTTTGTAATAGCGCTAGAAACACCTATAGACTACATAGAATGAGTACAAATAATATTGTAAAGTACAATTGCTTGATGCAATATGATTATATTAGATAATGCAAAAAAACACGAGTACCAAATAGAGAAACTAGAGCTGCTTGTTGTAGCCGAGTCGAGAAGACCTTTTACTACAAAACGAATACACCAACATAGTACTCGTTATTCGGTGTTCATCCCAAAGGTAAAATAGTTTTGTCTTCTATGAAATAGCATTGCAGTCACAAAAGTTCTGACGAACCAGAAGGAGAGAAGACTAAACTAGCTTATGTTTCATGAGAAAATGCAATATTTTCGAAAATATTGCACCACAACTATTTTCGATAACTAAGGCATGATCCTAGAGATGCCTATGAGGCGTTTGCCACATGGGGGAGTGTGTCTTGTAATGAATGGCATGATTGTCGGTTACTGGCCCGACATGATTGTTAAAATATGGTACTGAGTCATGATTCGTTCTAGGTTACCCATGGAATTGTAGGCTTAAGATTGCTGGGATTATTTTCTGTATATATATTTGCTACAAGCAAGAATACATGCTCTTATAGAGTCACTGCTGAAAACTACAAGGAAAAGAAATCAAACTATTAAAGGTAAGATTGACTATGTTGATTGGATCTGTTTCTTCCTCTCTTGATTGATTCTCCGATCATCTCTCCTTCTTTGATTGATTCTTTCCTTATTTCCAACACTCCCCCTCAAGCTAAGCAGCGAGATTCCTAATCCTTAGCTTGCCCAGTATTTCTGTGAAGTTTTTCGAGTCCATTGCTTTGGTCAATATATCTGCTAGCTGATCCTTTGAAGGCACAAAAGGTAACGCCACATCTCCACTTTCTATTTTTTCCTTGATAAAATGCCTATCCACCTCGATGTGTTTTGTCCGATCATGCTGCACTGGATTCTCAGAAATGCTGATCGCAGCTCTATTATTGCACAACAGTCTACTTGTTTTTCCCGAGTGGAGTCCAAGTTCTGACAACAATCTCCTCAACCATAATACTTCGGTCAGGCCACTTTTGATTCCCCTGAATTCGGCCTCTGCACTCGAAAGGGCCACCACCTTCTGCTTCTTGCTTCTCCAAGACACAAGATTTCCTCCAACTAGTGCGAAGTACCCTGAGGTTGATCGTCTGTCAACTGGATTGCCGGCCCAATCAGCATCTGTGTATGCTTTAATCTCAAGATGTCCTGACTTTATGAACAAAATTCCATAATCAAAGGTACCTTTCAAGTACCACACTACTCGTAAAACTGCCTTCATATGTTCAACTTGAGGTTGATGCATAAACTAGCTAATCACACCCACAACATAGGCTATGTCTGGTCGAGTATGGGAAAGGTAGATGAGCTTCCCAACCAACCGCTGGTATCTCCCCCTGTCAGTTAGTTCGGCCCCCCCTGCATTTTAAGCCCATGGTTTACTGCTATTGGACTTCTTGCTGACTTACAGTCAATTAGCCCGGTCTCAGCCAGAAGGTCAAGGGTGTATTTCTTTTTGCTGATGAAGATTCCCATCTCGAACTTCAAAACTTCAATTCCAAGGAAGTACTTCAAGTTTCCCAGATCTTTCATCTCAAACTCTCGAAACAGAGTTTCTTTCAGTGCTGCAACTTCCTCCAGGTCGTTTCCAATCATAATCATGTCATCCACATAATGAGAAGACATGTAGTGAATCTGTCTCGCCTTTTGATGAACAAGGTGTGGTCTGAATTACTCTGATGATAGCCGTATTTCTTCATTACTGAGGTGAACCTCCCGAACCAAGCATGTGGGGACTGTTTGAGGCCATATAGCGCCTTCTTCAATCTAAATACTTCATTCTCTTTGAAGTCCTGAGAAAAACCATAAGGAGGTTCCATGTTCACCTCTTCATTCAGTTCTCCATGCAGAAATGCATTTGTCACATCGAACTGATGAAGTTTCCAATCCCTGTTTGCAGCAACAGATAATATGACCCGGACTGTGTTAATTTTTGCCACAGGAGAAAAGTTTTCTGCATAGTCGACTCCATACGCCTGAGTGTACCCTTTGGCAACCAGCCGAGCTTTGTACCTTTCAATAGAGCCATCAGGCTTTCTTTTTATAGAGAAGACACATCTGCATCCTATCGCCTTTTTTCTTTCTCGAAGCTGGCATCTTTCATAAGTGTCATTTCTATCAATGGCTCCCATTTCCTTTACCATGGCCTCATTCTAGTGTTTATAGTGATACGCTTCTTTCTCAGAGTGCAGAATCTGCTCAGTGTATAAGCTTTTCTGATAGCGAGATGCTTCTTCTGTCAGATTATTATGAGCAAGTGAAGCAATTGAATATTGATCTCGGCCAATCCTTTCAGGAGAATACCATCTTGGTGGAACCCCTATGTTTGCTCTAGGAGGCAGAACATATCTCACATCAGCATCATTATCATTTGTTCTTTGGGAGGACATCAGTTGAGGTGGAGACCTTGGATGTGGTACTGCCGGACTTAGTGCTTCATACTGCATGTCTAGAGAGGACTCGCGAGGTTCTGAGATGTTGGCAGATAGTTCCAATAGATCAATGTTGGAAGAGGACATAGGTGGTGTTGGTTCAGGTACGGATTCTAAGAGCCAACTTAGCTGGTCGAGATTGGATTGGTTTGTTTCACTCTCCCCCAGACAGCTAAGGTGGTGGTTTTGATAGAAGTATTCGGTTTCCAAAAAGGTACAGTGTATAGTGGTGAGAACTTCTCTAGTTTTTGGATTATAACATCTATAACCCTTTTGGTGTGCCCCATAACCCATGAAAACACATTTTTCAGCACAGGGAGAAAGCTTATGACGCTCATGTTTGGGAATATGAACAAACACAGAGCATCCAAAGATTTTTGGCTGAAGGGATAGGGTAGGTGGTGTTTTACTATAAGTGGAGAGCATATCGAGTGGAGTTTGGAATTTGAGTATTTTTGTGGGAAGACGGTTAAGAAGATATACGGAGGTAACAACACCTTCTGGCCACAGAAAGGATGGTACACGAGACTCAAGCATCATAGCACGGGTCATTTCGAGCAGTATTCTGTTCTTTCGCTCTACTACCCCATTTTGCTCAGGTGTATATGGGCAAATGTTTGATGAATAATACCCTTTTTAGGAAAAAAGCTTTCATAAAATTGTTCACGAATCCCCCCCCCCATTATCAGATCTAAGAATTTTTATGTTGGTTTGGAACTGAGTTTGAACCATGGTATAGAATTGAGTAAATTTCTCAAAAACTTGAGATTTATTTTCAAGGAAATATACCCAGGTTAATCTAGTGCAGTCATCAACAAATAATACCCAGGTGAGGGGCCCCACACATCAGAATGCACTAAAGAAAACATAGATTAAACTCTAGTATTATTCAAAGGGAAATAATGTCTGTGACTTTTTGCAAAAACACAAATGTCACAAGATAACGAACTGTTTTTAACAAACTAAGGAAAAAGAAGTTTAAGATAACCAGTGGAAGGATGACCTAATCTCCTATGCCAAATCCAAGCATTGCGATCAGATGAACTGTTTGCCAACATCACGTTACCTTGGGGTACAAAGTAGAGCCCGTTCCGCTCAGTGCCACGCCCAATGATCTCCCCCGTCCTGATATCCTGTAAGACACAAAAGCGAGGGTGTAAGGATAGGGTACAATTGAGCTCCTTGGTTACATGACTAATAGATAACAACTTGTGAGACAAATTGGGAACATATAGGGAATTTGGTAATCTGATGGAGGGTGAAATTTCAACAGCTCCTGCTCCTTTAACAATAGCTAAATCCCCAATCGCCGTTTGGACATTAGTTCTTAAAGGTTTTGACGAATTTAAAAAATCACTTCTATCAAATGTCATCGTATCTGATGCTCCGCAGTAAAAAATCCAAGACTTATTTTTAACCACATTATTTGGGTTATGAAGTGAATAAAGGGATGTTGGAGGGTTCAGTTGAGAACTGAACCCTTTACCTGTCGATTCAGTCCTAATCACCCCTCCAAACCCCATCTCACTCTTCTGCACTGCCGATTGATCCTCTGTACTTCTCATGGTACTTTCATCTACCCCAATCGCCGATTTGCCCTTCACCGACTTGTGGTTATCCTCCCACCAATCGGGATAACCCACAAAATGAAAGCACATCTCTTTCGTGTGTTTTTTCATACCGCAATGTGAGCACTAGAGTTTGGATTTATCAACTCGTGTCTGCAATGACGGAGCACCTGAACGGGTCGCGATCTGGTTTCTATCGATGGTGGGTATCTTATTATCGAACCGGTTTGTCACGCCCCGATTTATAAACAAGGTTAAATAAGAGAAATGAGGCACATCGGGTACGAGACTTGCACTTGAGATATCAATTAACAAGAAAAATTTAAGCAAATGAAAAAGAATCACCACACTTATCCCAAGTTAAGCAAAAGATATTAAAGGGGTGCCTCCTCAAGAAGGGATCGTAGCTTCTTGAGTAACCAAATATCAGAGTATTTGTGATGTCATCAAAAGGCTAACAAAAGATAAAGAGTTTCAGCAGCGGAAAGTTATCAATGAAGTATGTATATGAAGATTCACACTTCAACATCTAACTAATACAAAAAGAATCTTCAGCTACACTTCGACTGCTGCCTCGTACTCTGCTCCAAAAGCTTCTTTTAACCTGCGCATTTTAGAAATAATGCGAGGGGCTAAGTACAAATTGTACTTAGTGAACACATGCCCGAAAACATACATACATATAAATTTGTCATGCCTTTTTAATCGGGTCGCACATGGGGTTTAAGTTTGAAATCCTCCCATTGCACCAAAACATTTCATGAATGAGCATGCTCCTTTTTTTTACTTTGTTAAACTATTTGCAAATGATTATGTGACTGGGAGGTGGCCACCTACCACAGTCACGATGCTAGTCCGAGTGGGGCATGACCCCTAACATGTCAGCATCATAGTGCACTAACCCAATGTATCTCTTTCACTACCTGGGTACGATCGATAAGACTCGCAATACGCAGAGTCAACATCCATGTTGAATACGTTTGATGTTCTTTTCTGAGTGGGGTTCCCCCACTAAGAGGACAGATAGCAAACACAAACAGTAGGCAATGACAAACTAGTTACAAGATAAAATCTAAAATTTCCCCGGCAATGGCGCCAATTTGATCACTGCTATTTCTAACATATTAATTATAATAACAGCGGCAAATAAATTTGTAAACCCTAAGGTTATCGATCCAGGGAAATTGTGTGGGAAAATTATCCTATGTACTAATTATGATCCTAAGATTCATTGTTTGAGTGAACAGAAAATCAGGGTTTTATAAAAGTAAAGATGACAATGCTGAAAATTAAAGTAGTTTTGAAAGCAAATTTAAAAGAACACAGATTCTAGGGAAGAATTCTTATTATGGATAACATGTAGGAATCAATTAATTTAACAGGTGGAACACTGCAACAATGCTATATTTCCTTGTTTGGCAAATATAACCTAGATTACTAATTAGTGAC
>JAPKLW010000234.1:69521-84217 GCA_026898455.1 Plectranthus barbatus | reverse complement strand
ATTCCTATTCCCACTATTAATATTCACCTCTCGGTCCTTCTATCAATAGCTAGACATCTAAATTAATCGTCACCTCTCGGTCCTTGAATTAATCTAGAATTATGAAATAAACACAGGAATCATGAACCTAATTAATTAATCCTAACATGCATCCATAATAATATCAACCCCTAAAACCCGCTAGGGTTTCTAGCCACTCATCGCAGAAAGAAATCCAAAAGAAAACATATTAAATTGCATAAAAGTAAAGAACTTACAAGAAAAATATAGGGTTTCGTGTTCCCCACGTCTCCAAACTCTCAAAACCAAATTGTAGAATGAAAATATGAAAAGGAATGCTGAAAAATCGAATTTAAATAGGTATTTATAGGGGTGGATGTGTATCCTATCAAATCTAGGGCTAAAGATATGAATAAATCCGAATTTCATCAGATTTCCGCTCCAGCAGACTCGCTCGTGTCGATCGTGGCTGATTGGCATCGATCGACGTGGCCATCTCTTCGGCGTCGACCGATGCTGATTGGCGTCGATCGACGTGGTCTCTCGCCCCTTCTGCGCGGTCTCACGGTTTTGGCCATAACTTCCTCTCCCGAACTCCGATTGACCGGATTCCAGTTGCGTTGGAGAGATAACTCAAAGAATCATCCATTGCTATGCGCCAATAGCCCGAATTCCTCTTGTGGAAGAAATCTTCACTGCTACTCTTACACGTCACTGCTTTCGGAACGATTTTCAAGTGATTTTGAGCCTAAAACCTGCAAAAACTCCAAGATGCGCATAATACCACCTAATATAGACTCATGCATAGAATATATATATAAACTCAATAAAACTACATAAAATAGTAGAAAATAATATAGATAAGCGAGTAAAATAATGAGCTTATCAGGTTGCATGCCTTCCGGCGGAAATTCTTGTTTTTGGCTCAAACGGTTATCCGGGCTCGTCCAATCGATTTCTAACAACACCAAATGGTTTTCTAACAAGTATAACGAGTCTAGACATGATTTAAACCATCAAAACATGTTGGAATTGAGATTTAACCGCAATATTACCATATTGGACAAATATACCAAAAATGCTCCAAAATCAACACAAATCGATTCCTAGGTCAATATATCGTCTCTAGGCTCATAATATAACATGCTAAACATGCATACGTACTCATAAACTCAATATCAAGCCTAGATCATGACATTTATAAACTAGGGCATAAACCATAACATGCTTAATTCGATAAAATAGCTAGAGGGAGGTTCGATCTATACCTCTAAGACGTTCGTTGAGCTTCGTGGGCTTGATCAACAGTCTCTTTACTCGATTTTAACTTCTAACATGGAGAAATGAAAGAAAGAGTGTAGGAAATGGAAAGAATGAAGTAAGAGGAGTCCAAAAATGTATAGTTTACCTCAAGAAACACCTCGCCGGAGCTTCGCCGGAGCTCGCCGGAGAGTCGCTGGAATATCTTTGGAGAGAATTTTGAGAGAATGGGTGAAAGTAAAACTTATGATATAAGACTTCTATTTATAGAAGGGAGGCGAGGGTAATTTCGGAATTACCGAAAGTTAAAAAGATTAAAGTGGTTGTCATTCGCTTGTCACATCGGTCACTTTAACATCACCTCACGTCAACTCCACATCTCCTCGCGTCATTGCACGGGAGACCGTAATATTTCGTCTACTCGCGAATATTAATCGATCGATATTATCCCGATATGAAAATGTCGGGTCATCAAATAAATTATCGACGTTAATTATTAATTTAATATTTAATTATTCTCCTTGAATTAAGATTGGCAATTGAATAAATGCCCAAAATAATAAATTTCCAAATCAAATCGATCGCATAGCTTCGAATTAAATTCGATGACAAAATATAAATTTCAGAAATTCGATAAATACATTTAAAATTTACGAGGGGCGTTACATGGTTCGCTTTAAATCCAGTGCCAATTTCCTCCATGGTTCGCTGCTCTGTCTCGCCCATGGCTGGGTTGGCTGCTGGTTGTAGAATGTGCAACCTGGCTGTCTCTCGTTGGACAGTGGTGAAGGCAGCCTGTGCCATAGGAATTGGAGATTCTTTGAGTATGTCCCGTCGAATTTCATTGTATTTTTGGTCAAGCCCTGACAGGAACTGGTACAGACGTCTCTGTGAGGTGGATTGCTAGTGTTGCCGGATACCATTTTCACAACAATCATGGGGATTTGGATCACGGCGGTCAATGTCGATCCATATTGTTTAGAGATTGTTCCAATATTCCTCAAGTGTCTTACATCCTTGATTCTGTTTGTTGGCCCTAACTTCCAAATCATAGAGTTTGAAAGGGTCTGTTGTACTCCCGTAAGTGGCAGAGAGGTTATCCCACACATCTTTTGCAGTCTGGTGTTGAGCAAAAAACGAAATCAGCTTGGGGTCCATATTGTATATGAGCCATGAAAAAATCGATAGATCGATTTCTTCCCACTGTGAATACATGCTCTTATAGAGTCACTACTGAAAACTACAAGGAAAAGAAATCAAACTATTAAAGGTAAGATTGACTATGTTGATTGGATCCGTTTCTTCCTCTCTTGATTGATTCTCCGATCATCTCTCCTTCTTTGATTGATTCTTTCCTTATTTCCAACAATGATGACACGACAATTATGATGCTTAAATCCCTGAAGATTTAATGGTGTTGTTTCAACAGGAGACGAAATAGTTCCCAATAGCCACATCTCTTACACATGTGAGACACATTGGATAGGGTCTCGGTCCAACATCCTTCAAGCCGATTAAATGGAGCCCAACAAGCCTATTTTAATTGCCCAAAAAATTAAAGTGTAGATGGGCCAAGTCTAAACTCAATGCCAAAAGACCATCCAAAAATTAATTTCCAAGAACCGAGGACAGGGTTGGGTGTGGATCACAAGTCTCGAGACTCAGGTCACGGATATGAGTGCAAGCTCGAATGCTCGACCTCATTGAGGCCAAAGACCGAAGTGAGGTGAAGGTGGGGGGCGTACATGTGAACACATTCGTACGATGCCCCATAATCACTTCTAATTCTAACATATAAATGTAGAACAATGACAAATAAATTTATAATTCGAATGTAGAACCCACAGAGAAAGATGTCATGAAATAACGCATGTACTAAAATATAGTTTTGAGATAAATTATTCAAGAAGTTAAATACTGGAAATTATTATTGAACAAGGCAGAAAATAAAAATAAACTTTAAATCAAATGTGCAAAAAACATTGATCCTAGTAAATAATTCTATCTTGGATAACATGCGATGGTAAAATTAGTGTAATCCTACATATTGTGAAACATCAAATAAGTATTGTGACTTTCTTGGTCGGACAAGCACAAAGTTGACTGTTAAGAGTCTATATTGTTTCGGTCTCTAGAATAGTTTAACAACTCCAGAAAAGATTAGATTTATTCCTATGGATTCTTGCTAACAACTTTTACTTTTTCATTCTCAAGTTAATAACTAGAAACCTAAATAAATGGCAAACAAATTTAAGTTGAGAATTAAATCATGATATTCATAAACCATATGCAAGAGGGTAAATAAATCAATTAAACATGTTCATGCATCCAAACTAGTAATTAAATTCCTAGAATCTACTAAATAAAATAAAAAACGAAAGACCAAACACTAAAATCTAAATAATTTTTGATTGAAAAGTTGTTAGAAAATTTGTTAGAAATTTTCTTATGTTATTATGTTTAAGTGGGTCAAAGTATGTAAAAGTCATCTTAATTTGTCTCTAAGTTAGTTTCAGTATAGTAAAAAATGTAAAGCCCTGTATAGAATTTGTATCGAGTTGTAAGCTGGAACTAATCTAAAGATCAGACTGGTTGATTAGTCTGGAATGCGCAAAGACTCAACAGACTAAGGTTCGAGCCGAACTTGCAAGTCTGAGAATATGAGTCTGGACTGATAAGTTTGGATTTACCAAATATGGGACCAGCAAGTATGGTCCTACCCGCGCTACAAACTTTCCAGAAAAGGGACCAAGCATATACTGAAGAAATTGTGTCTCAAATAGGTATTGGGTTTAAAATAGAAAATCTATCCAAATTGGCTTAAAACTTCCTTCTTGGGCATCCATGTTGATTGACACATGGTGTGTCGATTGATGTGGTCTTCATGTCGGTCCATCACTTCGAACTCAAGTTTCCATCGCTGTCAAACATTCGTGTCGATCGGCACATGTTGTGTCGATCGACATGGCATCCATGTTGAGCTCCATCTTGATCTTTGCCTTCGGTCGACATTGACCACCCATGTCAATTGACATGCACCACGTCGGTGAATATGGATGGTTTTGCTCGGGTTTTTGGCTTGTCTTCCATGTCGGTCGATATCCCGTGTGTCGACCGAAACAACAACTTCTCCATTCGGCTATTTTCATCACTTAGCCATTTTCACCCCAAAACATGTTAAATCTCACCATGGCAAGCGTAGCATTCTCTAATATAAACTCATGCATGAAAATATCTAATAACTAAATATAAATTAACTAAAACAAAGGAGAAAAATATAGATAAGTGAGTGTATTTACGAGCTTATCAGCGAGCTTGGTATGAGACACTTTCCCAGTTTCTACTGAAGAATGGATTCAAAAAAGGGAAAATCGACAGGACCTTGTTCTTAATCAAAGATGGCGAATATATTCTACTGGTCCATATTTAGTCGATAATATTACTTTTGGGTCAAAATTTTTGAGTCTATGTGAGAAATTTGCCCAACTGATGCAGAGTCATTTTTAAATGACTATGATGGGAAATATGACATACTTCATAGGATTGCAAGTTCATCAGTCCAGCGAAGGGATATTCATTAATCAAAAGAAGTACACCAGAGATTTGATCAACAACTTTCTTCCATAAAAGACAAAATATCTAAGGATTCCGATGAGTACGAGTGTGCAAATCACACTAGACGAAGATGGAGAATCAGCTGATCCATCAGCTTACAGAGGAATCATAGGATCACTTCTCTACTTGACAGCAAGCTGACCTGATATTTCTTATGCCGTTGAAATCTGTGCGATATTTCAAGCTAATCCGAAGAAATCGCACATGGATGCTACCAAGAGGATAGTAAGGTATCTGAAGTGTACTGAGTCACTAGAAATTTGGTATCCTAGATGCGACGAGCTTAATCTCAATGGATACTCAGACTTGAGAGGTTGTCGTATTGATCGCTAGAGCACGAGTGGTACCTGTCAGTTTCTTGGACATAAGCTAATAAGCTGGTTTAGCAAGAAACAACACTCGGTTGCAATTTCAACAACAAAAGCATAATACGTTGCTGCTGCAAGTTGCTGTGTGCAAATTCTATGGATCAAACAATAGTTGTTGGACTATGATATGGACTCAGGATGTGTTCCCATCTATTGTGACAATGATAGTGCAATGTGTATTACAGAGAATCCAGTTCACCATTCTAGAACTAAGCACATTGATGTAAGACACCATTTTATTCGTGATCATGTCAAGAAGAAGGATGTAAGCATGGAGTACATCCGTACTAATGATCAGCTCGCAGACATCTTCACGAAGCCACTTCCAGAAGCTTGTTTTAAGGAGCTGTGTATCAAAATCATACTTGTGGAGTTTGATGAAATCGAAGAAGGTGAAGAATGAGTCCAAGCTCACATTCGTTTTCTTAGATTTCTGGAGATGCGTAATAAAACTAAGTCCAAGCTCTTAGTTTTGTTAATTCAGATGAGCATGCATACTGAGACCGAGTCCAAGCTCTCAGACCATCATTCTTTAAATCTCTTCGAAGAACACATTGTCAAGGATTTGATATCAACAAGTAATATATTAAGTGGTTGAAGACGATGTGTAACCGACTATGATTGAGTCGAAGCTCTCAGTCTTTTCAAGTTGTTGAAGATGGAGAGATGCGGATTAAAGTTGAGTCCAAACTCTCACTTTTCTTGAAGAAATGAAGATTGAAGACCAAGCTGATGGAGATCTGTGCTGAAAACTTTTTGGTTTAATGCTATAAGTCTGGACAGACTCTAAAGGATTCAAGACTTGTTGACCAAATTGATGTCCATATTTTAGGCGTGATGTGACATGCCACATTTATTGCAGAATTTAATGTGAAAGAATCGTTCGCAGGCAATCAAGGAGGTTGTGTGGTGTGCCCACACTTCGATGAGCTAAGAAGCGAAGAACGAGCAAGGACTAGACGAGTGAGCTTGTGGACTGAAGGACGAGGCAATCTTCAGCAAGCAATAGATCATAGGAGCACCTGTAAAGCTCTAAGCTTAGTGAATTTCCAGACTTGTGTCTGAAGAATAGACTTATGACGTTTTGGTCAGAACCCACTATAATTTTTGTGTTTTTTATTGCTTTAATATCTGTCAGCTTACTTTCCTTTAAAACTCAACACTTAAGTGTTGTAGTATATACAGATTACTGACACTAAGCATACTTGACACTAAGTACCTAAACTAAAGATTTGACAAACCAAGATGACACATCACCATCAGCTTGGATAAGTGCAAGTTTATCGAATCAAACAAATTATATTTCGGTTGTGCATTTAAGTCTACTCTGATAAAACTGGGACCAACAAATGTCTAATCTATGTAGAATAGTACATGATTTTCGTGCCTCATGGATATTTATGGAGTTGGATGAAGTTGATTTAGTATAAGATTTGATATGGAAATATTCTTAGAAAATCCCACCATATAGCACAACTCCACAAATTCAGTCATATATTTCACAGCTCCGATTAATGCGATTCCACTTGAATTTGATGGCCAACCTGATTACCTATCAGTGGATATGCATTAATATGTCATATTCCAAGTATTGAGTGAGATATGACCGATTTAACTTAGCCCTTTTTAGCTTGTGAAAATATGCTGCAAATTTTATCTTCAAATCTTCGTTTCTCTCTCCAAATCTTCAAGAATCTCGATTTATCTTTAATTCTTAATTATCCTTAATTTCATCTTCAATCTATAATTATCCTAATTTATCATCTCTCTATTAGTATCCACAAACCTACAAAATTTACCACACAACATTGTTGGTTCCGAGATCAGAGTAGTTTTGTATGCAACGTAAGTATTAATATGTTTGCACTTCTGAAAACTAAAACTCAGTTTTCAGTTTTCAATTTCCAAAAACTTGATTTAGCTAAACTTACACTATGATAGTTTTAAGTTTCAGTGTACAAATATACACTTCAATACTTAGAAAATATTGAAGGTTTCAAATACGTTTTAAAACTTTAGTTGCTGAAACTTAAATAAAGCAGTAAAATGACTCAGGATATTTATAGTGGTTCGGAGCCTTAAGTCCTACGTCTACTCTTCGAAACTTAATCCGGGAATTCACTAAGTAACATATTACAAGACTTCTCATGATCTATACTAGCCCGTTGGATGCCAATGTCCTTCGGCCTGCTAGGTCACTCGCTGAGAAACTTGGTTGTCTGCTACCTTCTTCAATCTGAAGTGAGGACGCACCTTGCAGCCTTAAAAAATGGAATGATGGATGTTTGTTGTTCTTCCCAGAACTTCAGTGGTTGTCAATGCCCGTGATAACCAGAATTCTGGAATGGGAAATTGACTGTTGTGTTTATTACTTGAACAATAATAAACACCAAATGATTTGCTTTAACTTAGAAAGTTTAAGCCTCGTGTTTAGAGACACAGAATATTCAGAGTGCTTTAGAGCTTTTGAGTTTTGACTTTGATAGAGTTTTGTCTTATTTTCACGCAAGTTTCTAGCATTGATTTCTGTTGAAGTGGTCTGCTATTTATAGGCAAATGTGTCGACCATTTGAAATTATGTTCGTTAGAGATAAGAATTCATCCTTTAGAGATAAGGATTATGTCGTCCAATCATCACCATTCTTCCTGCTGTAGCAGTCTGTTGTGCTCTGCTCTGATTTTCTTTTGTCTTTTTGCAATGTGATTTTCACCTGCTCTCTATCAGAGCGAGTTTCAGTACGAGAAACTTAAAGCCTAAGATTCTTTGTACATGATTGTTGGTCGACACTTTAAGGAATCTTGAATATAAGACTTTGAGTTCCACTCAAATTCCTTTTCTCTTCTCACTTTTCACGTGCTCTTTAAGTTTTGAAACTGAAAACTGAAATTCTCCAAACTTTAAGTTTTAAGTTTCTGGTTTCCTTTGGTTAAAAGTCAGTTTCCAGAAACTGACTTTCTGGCCTTTTCAAGTTTCAAGTTTCTTCAACCTTTAGTTCTGAAACTTGACTTCAACATCTCGAGCTCTCTTTAAAGCTTTTAACAATTTCCCCTTCAGAAACTAAAATTCTGTCTTCTTGATCTTCAACTTCCAGTTTCTAGTTTTTATTACAATTTATTATATCTTATACAAGGATTACATGTAGAAACATACTAGGAACTTAAAGCTAGTTTTGACACACCAAAACATCAAATAAAGGGTAAACCAGTTTCCTAGTTTCTAACAAACATAATACCATTCTAATCTAACTCGTTAATAAAAATAAAGGAAATAAACTAAAACAACTAAGAAATCAATCATAAAATGAGTGAAAATATGAACTCATCGATCCCCCAAACTTGAATATTTTATTGTCCCTAATCAAAAGAAAGAATAAATCTCAAGCTCCTATAATCAAAGTGTGCAATGCCTCCTAAGATTCATCACAATCCAAGTTTGAATTATCCATAACACACAAGCTATTTAAATAAGTTAGAAAATTCATAAACTTAGGAAGAACCTCAAAGGAAACTGTTTCACTCAATCACTCAAGTGTTTAGGGTTATGTCTATGAACTCAATCATGTATGAATTACATCTACCATAGGCTTTCAAATATCCTACTTTCTCCACTGCTTCAATGTGCATATAAGATCTAAAATCATAGAGGATTTTATTTTTGGTTGTAATTCAAGCTTTTTTATAAAGGGTAGAGAAATATGACCAAATGAACATATCAGAATCACTATCTATTCTCATCCACCTTTGTCCTCAAATATGATAATTGAAATCATAATAGTTCTTTCAATCCTTTTATGCTCTTTATGATTTCCTTTTTCTTTTATAGAGCTTATAAGGACATCTACTTTTTTCTTTTTTTCTTATAGCTTCTTTTTCTTGCTTTTCGCCAATTCTAATAATTTCTTATCCAACCCACACTTTTCCATCCTTATTCTTTCCAAATCTCATACACAAGATATATCTCACCTACTTAATGAAAATCTTATAGACAAGATAAAAAAACAAAGTAAGGCTAAAATGGGCCTGCTAGGGATAAAATATTGTAAGGGATAGTGTTTGAGATAAATTAGCTAATGAAGATGGCCTAAAATTATTTTCGAGACTTGTGCATCTTGAAAAAGAAACAAAACAAGTTATAGAAAAAACATAACATAAAGAATTTCATATCAAACGAATTTAAAGCTCAAAAATCTCACTTGAGTTCATTGTTCTTTTATTGTAAACATCAAATTCAAACTCAATTCATCATGCAAGTGTAAGCTTCAAAAAATCAAACATTTTATGCGGTATTCTACATTCATTGGCTATTCATTCACATTCACAATCAATTCAAACTTTACTAATGATCGATCATAGATCTCATAATCATGTTCGGAAGGAGATCATGTTCAAAATTCAACTCACAAAGGTTTGAAATATTTTTTTAAAAAAAATTGAATAGGCGGAAATTTAAATCATGACGCAGAAATTTAAATGCAGAAAGCATAAATAAATAAAATGGAGAGAAGTTTCAAACTCTTGTCTACATCCTCCCAAACTTATTTCACTTAAGGAGTGGAAAAAATTTGAAAATCAGATAAGGTTTGAAGCACTTACCTGATAAACCTTGTGGTCAACCTCAGACGTTAACTTTTTATCCAGATTCTTCTTCCAATTTTGGTTGCTGCCAATTTATCCAACTTTGAATTCCGCGTCAACTGAAACAAAAGCAATACGAAAGTATAAAACAATTAAAAATATAAACTCAAAGCACTAATCCTCCAACAGAATCAGTGTTAGGAATTATAACTTTATTCCTTCCTTAATTGCATGTTTTGATGTGTCAAACATCGATAGATTGGAGCGTCTCTAGTGTTAGATTAGTTCAAACTTGTAAAATCCAGTTTAGAATTTGTCGCGTTGTAAGAAGATGATTGCACCAAGCTTGGGAGAAACTAGCTACCAGCTGGGAGTTCAAGAAACTGGCAACCAGCTTGAAAGCATCGTTTGAAGAAACTGGCTGACATGCCATCACCAGCAAGTGTCACAAGCAAAGAAGAATCCAAACTTGCAGAAAGAGACAATAAGAACTAGCCAAGCACATTCTTTTCAAGCCCAGATTAGAACTTAAAGTCTGTGGATCTTTAAATCTTGTTCGTCGAAGGAATCAACCAGCAGATTTTCCTTGGACTGGTTGAAAGCCGTTCTGACAAAGGCTGCTAGTCTACCTACTACTGTCAGCAAATGACGCAAACTTTCAGAAAAATGAGACATCCTGATTGGATGGATTCCTCGTCTCTCACAACGGCTCTAAATTCAAATCTCTCCAGACTACCTATAAATAGAAGGACTCAAAGAGGAGAAGGTTACGAACCACAAACGAAAGCACCGAAACTTTGCGAAATCATAAACTTAAAGCTTTCAACTCTCTAGCTGATCAACCAACTTACCGACACGAGATTCTTAGCAATCCTTACTAGACTTCTTTCTTGGCTTTCTTACTATCTAAGTAAGAAACTATATCGGAATAATTGCATCTCCAACAAGTGACTATTACGGGTGTCTAACACCACAAGATTCAACGTTCAAGAGAAGAACCAAAAATATGGATGACCAGCTGGAGGCAGTGAGGTGTGGCTTCACTTCAGATCTGAAGAAGTGACGAAAAGCAAAGGACTAGGCGAGTGCGCTTGGAGCTGGGAGACAGTGGTTTTTACCAGCAAGCAATTGATCGCTCTACATCTTTGTAATTTGGAACTTAGTTGAATTTCCAAACGTGAGTCTGAAGAGAGGACCTAGGACATTTGACTCCGAACCACTATAATATCTTTGTGAATTTATTGCTTTATTTACTTATTTTCTTGGATTTAAAACCCAACTCTCTCTAAGTGTTGGAGTATAAATGAAAATCGGCTAAGTATAAATTTTCGCTAAACAACCAGTTTTCAGAAACACAAGCTGGTAACTGACAACCAACTTGTGAAATGCAAGCTTACTTATAATTTCTGCTGTAGATAATAGACACTCTGATTTTGAATCAACAGGTGGTATCAGAGGAGTTGGTCTTTCCAGACTAACTGTTTTGAGTTACTAAGGACTAGATCCATTTTCTTGCACTCTTTCCTTGTTTAGCGAGCAGGTTTCCAGCAAGATGAACATCACCAAGCTTTCGCCATACTCGACAGAGAAGTATGTCATCTGGAAGAGACGTTCGAACTTCTAACTTAAAACATTTATCCTGAGATGGTAGATGTTCTGGAGCAAGGACTCATAAAGATTATGAAGGTAAACACCGAAGTTGGTAGTGAAGACGCGCCATAGATGCTACCAAAGCCCAATGGAGAATGGACTCCAGAAGACAAGAAGCGAGCATAGTTGGACTCCATAGCACATGAGTTGATCTTGTAAGCTCTCCCAAAGCCCCTCCTCAAAGATGTTATGCAGTTCGATAATGCAAATGAGGTATGGGATTACTTGGACGACCTGACCAAGGAGACAGACCAGATAAAACGGAATACACTTCAAGTCTACATGAATAAATATGAATATCCTTCATGATTCTTCTTGGAGAGAGTATCAAGGATATGGAGGCTCGTTTTAGCTCAATAATGAGCAAGTTGATGGCATTGGACAGGGTGTATTCAACCGCAGATTTTATTGCCAAGATCCTGTCCAAAATGCCAAAGGATGACAAGTTTGTCAAGACAATCACTCTAAAGGAGAAGGGTCTCTCCAAGATGACAACGAATGAGTTGTTTGCTTAGCTCCAAGCCCATAAATGGGATATTCAAATGGTGAAATCCGTAAGGGCAGCCACCAATTCACCAAGAAAGCATTCTGAGGAAGCTACATTTTTTGTCGACGGGATAAAAAAATATCATTATTCGTGTCTGTATGTTTGTTAATCAAATATAAAAAATATAAATTATATGCAATAATTAAATATTTTTAATATACAAAACCCAACATCTACATGCCTCCGCCCTGCAATAGGCGATCCTTTTCCAAATCAAAAGTCCATAAATCATCTCTGTTATATATTTTTGGGTTGTTTGGCGCTTCGGCAGCTAACTAGGTTAGGTAGGTTAAGTGTCCAATTTATTTTTTTTTATCAAATAATTGAAAGTCATAAACTTTAAATGTTAAAATAAAAAATAAATTAATCAATTAATTATTGGCTAGGTCCGTTTAAGAGCTAAATTATATTCAACTTTCCGACAGTTTTGCAATTATAAGGAAGCTAAAGATTCCCCACCAAATGCAACCTAGAGGTAAGCACCCCACTCATACTTCCACTTCTCTTATCCATGAGATGCAAGATTAATACTAAAGATAGTTGCAATTTAAAGTAATTTACTGGATTTTTTTTAAAAAAAAAGTACAAGAATGAACAAATACTACAACCAATTTTCTTTAATTTGAAGGATTATATACGTACAATAATGAATATTGAGATGAGAATGTAATGAATCGACTAAAGGTATAATGGAACCTAATCTTATAGATATATATGGCCTGTTGGAATGAAATGAGATGAAGTTAGGATATGGGGAAACAAATAAATGGTCCAGACGAATAGAAGGAGTGGGGTTGAGTGAGAAGAAAATATAATGTGAGACGATGCATGATTGCTGGAGGGAATGTAGAAAACAAAGGAACCTTTTGATTCGAATTGCTGCTTGCCAGAAAGAAAAAAGGAATCTGGGCAGAAGAAAAAAGGCCTACATTTAATCTTTGCAGAGAGCAAGAGCCACATACAAAGAAATAAATAGATAGATAGATGGACAGCAGAGAAAGAGAGAGAGATATATATATATAACACAATCACAGCCAGCCAACAGAGAACATGAGATGGACCTTTCTTTATCCCCCATTGCCTCTCTCACTTCTCCATCAACATCTCTCTCTCTCTCTCTCTCTCCCCCTCACAACACAACACAACATAACCACTTCTTTGGGCTTACATGCACAATTTAGCATCACAATTACTCCTCTTTCTATAATAAATTAAATTTATATGAAACATCCTAAGTGAACTGAACATATCTTATAATAATTATAGATTAATAATATGTGTGTGTGTGTGTGAGAGAGTAGGTAGATAGACTGTAGATAAAGGTTTGAGGAGAAGAGGGGGGGCCAATCCCATGAGTTGCGTTATTCGAAGCATTAAAGTTGGATCGTCCATGTTTTATCCTTTTCGGTAATGTTGGAATTCCAGAGAATCTCTACCTGTTCTCATTGCTTTACTCGTCCTTTTCTTCCCATCTCTTTCTACCCACTCTCTACTCACATTCTCACATCTTATTCTAATTGGATTACGTGTCCCTATCTCGATCCGACCAGGGGTGAGCGAATCAAACCGACGGTTTCAATTCGGTTTACATATCAATTTAATTCGATTTAGTTCAGTCTGAATTTTTTGAAATAGCTAAAATTCGGTTATGAATTTGAACTTAGATTTGTGTTTAAACTAGTGGATTTGAATTTCTAGATTTGACATATTTAGATTGTTTTTCAAATTTATGTATGTTGAAACAATAAAATATAAATTTTAATTTAAGCATTTTATAAATATGTGTCGAAAATTTTGGTTAAAATCGAAACCGACGGCTTGATCCAGTTTGGTTAAAACCGAAATTGATGATTTGGTTCAATTGTAATTTTAGATAATGAGCGGTTTGGTCATCAGACCGAACGTACCGATCATTGCTCACCCCTATTCCAACCCAGATATTTTAATCGTGTTATCACAAGTTCGAGTTTTAATATGGACATTTGGATTGTGGTCATACTTTCGAGCTTCAATGTATAAAACATTTCGATTACGTAAAATTTAAATTAATATTTTCTTTTTTCAAATATAAAAAATAATGGGATACGTTTTATTTTATTTTGTTTTACACGATCAGAAAATTAAAATGCTAGTCCACGACTCTCAACTTATTTTTTATATTAATTTTTAAAATGAAAAGGAATTGAAATTCTTATCCTTTTATATCTTGATTTTCAATGTAGTCTTTCTATTTGTAAGTTGACAATTTATTAAGATTATTACTTCGTAATCTATAATATAAAATATGATTAATTCATATATAGGAACTAGGAATCGAAGACAAGCATCTTAAACAAATAAATTTGTATAATCTGAAATATAAAAACATCTTATCGTAATATTCATTAATTTTATAAATATATTTTTTATAGTTGATGTTATTTATCTAAATCTCTAACACTATTCTTCATCAATAATTGGGATCGACACTTATCTCCTCTAGTAAAAATATATGCTTTCATATTGTAAGGAAGTCAATTACTAAAAACTCAAGCAAAAAAAAAAAAAGCTATAGTATATATTAAAAAGTAACAAATTAAATGCCATTTATTTTAGTTGGTTACCAACTTCCATTTTTTATATATAGTCGGTAACTCTTGAGATATATTATTTAGTATATCATATCTTAGCTTGTGTATTAG
>JAPKLW010000234.1:11212-62615 GCA_026898455.1 Plectranthus barbatus | reverse complement strand
TAGGTTATATTTGCCAAACAAGGAAATATAGCATTGTTGCAGTATTCCACCTGTTAAATTAGTTGATTCCTACATGTTATCCATAATAAAAGTTCTTCCCTAGAATCTGTGCTCCTTTAATTTGCTTTCAAAACTCCTTTAATTTTCAAGTATCGTTATCTTTATTTTCGAAGTTAAAACCCTGATTTTGAATTCCTCAAACAATGAATCTTAGGATCATAGCTAGTATATAGGATAGTTTCCCCACACAATTCCCCTGGATCGATAACCTTAGGGTTTACAAATTTATTTGCCACTGTTTCTATAATTAATCTGTTAGAAATAACAGTGATCATGTTTTCATATGAAGGATCTTGGAATTTTGAAGTATTATTTAGGAGTGGAGGTTGCTCGAAATCTAGATGGTTTGTATTTATGTCAACGCAAATATGTGTTGGATATTATTAGTGAAACTGGATTACTTGGGGCTAGATCGGCTCGTAGTCCAATTGAGTTGAATCATCATTAGGCTCTTGCTAAGGGTCTGGTTTTTCATAATCCAGAACAATATCATTGTTTAGTGGGTCGTTTGATCTACTTGACTTTGACTAGACCTGAGTTGTCATATTGTGTCCATATTTTCGCTCAATTCATGCATTCTCCACTAGATGTTCATTGGGATGCTGATTTGAGGGTGGTCCGTTATTTGAAGGATTTTCCTGGGCAAGGGATTTTGTTGACTGCTCAGAATGATCTTTCGCTTAGAGCTTTTTGTGATTCAGATGGGGCTAGTTGTCCAGTAACACGACGTTCTCTTATTGGATACCTTATTCTTTTGGGAGGTTCTCCTATTTCTGGGAAGACTAAGAAACAAAATGTTGTATATCGTTCTTCTGCTAAAGCTGAATATTGTGCAATGGCCCAAACGGTTGGCTTCGTTCTTTATTACGCGATCTTGGTATTGTGCACTATCATTCGGTTCTTCTTTATTATGACAGCCAAGCGGCCCTTCATATTGTTGTTAATCTCTTGTTTCATGAGCATACGAAACGCATTGAGATTGATTGTCATTTTGTTTGCGATGAGATTCAAAAGGCTTTGGTTACTTCTCATTTTGTTCGCAGCTCTGAACAACTTGTGTACATTTTTACTAAGGCGCTTGGTGTCACAATGTTTCTTCAAGTTCTTGGCAAGCTGGGTGTTTGTAACTTGCACGCACCACCTTGAGATGGGGGGTATTGGGGAATGTATATGTGAAATTGATTCATTGTTGTAATACTTTGGTAGTTAGCATAATTGTAGGGTAATTAATTATATAGATTTTTATATATGTACATGACTACTCATTGAGGATTAACAAGAAGTTTGGATGATTCAATTTCAACAATTCAAGTTTTCAAATACACTTATTCTCGTTTATGAAAATACTTTGAAATTTGTTTCCATGCATGCTTATTGTTAGACAATAAACCATAGTGATTAACACAAAATTTATTTGGCGGTAGAAATCAAAAACATTGTCGAGGTGGATTTGATATATTTTTTTTATCACAATTATGCTTTTTATGCATTTTATAAATTAGTATTTCACCTCTATGTGGTAGAGAAATATTGTGTTTTAAATAATATGAAAAGATATAAATACAATATATTACTTATATTTGTATAAAATTAATGGGAATTTCTAAATAAAATAGATATATTATATATCATAATTGTGTACATGTTAGTTATTTTATAGTTTTGATGAAATGTCAAAAACCGACGAGTCAACTTGTATTGTTTATAAAATTATAATAGCTTAGAACTAAAGACTTTGAAAATTGCCAACTGGAGAACAAATCAAAGAAAAGAGATGCCAAGCTCAAGATCAACTCACCAACTTGTAATTTAGAAGGAATTGACAATTGAGATAAAGGATCAGTTGAATTTGTAATCGACACCTAAGACTATACATGATTATTCTAAAAGACACTAAAAAGTGAAGAGCATCACAACTATTTTTCAGATAATTACTGAGATCACACTAAATGAGAGTTTCATTAACAAGTCTGAACTCAATCAAAAAATTCTTTTTATGACTTGACTCGATGTCTGAAAAGTTGATAAACTGGTGGAATATCCCTCGGGTAAAAGGATTGCTTTCCAAACAAAAGCAAAAATCCGAAAAAGATACATCAAATACAAATGGCTACCTGCAGAATCATGGGAGGTTGTAACATCTTCAACAATGACCATATTTCAGAAGAGGAGTATATAAAACTCCTCCCAGAGAGAAAAAAAGACTACTAAAATATTATCACAGAACTATTGAATACCAAGCTATTGAAAATCTTATGATTTCATCTATCTTAAAACTTAATGCAACTACTGTATTTTTTAGAACACGAGACCTCAAGCCTTGTCTGAGCTTGAGATCACCGAAATCTAATTATTTGGATCCGAGAACTTCCACGCTCTCTCCTGAGGAGAAACCAATCAACTCAACTTATGTTTTTGTGGAGAACTTAAAATCACAACCCAGACGTCTGCAAAGAGCCAAGTGACGTAAAAAGTCAAGCAAGTGGGTTCTTGTGGTAAAGCTCTCGGAGTTGAAGGGACTTTGCAATTGGAAGTAGAAGTAAGCTTCCCGTGGAAGAAAGAGTGATAGCTACAACCTCTATTCGATTACCATAGGTAGCGAAGCTAGTAAATTTCATTTGTATTAAATCTTTATTGTATCAGTTCTCATGCACTCAAGTTTAAAATCCAACAACTAACTTCAATTGTTGGTGTATAGTGAACTACACACTTAACCTACTAGACTACAAACCCAATTTTTTGTAAAATGTAACTGAATTTTGTGCCACCAAGTTACATAAATCACATTTCCGCACATTCAGTTAGTGTTATCTCATATATGAAATCCAACAGTACATAAAAGTGCTCAGTATTTCAAAGGGAAGTTGCATTATATATTTTTTTTCAAAAAAAAAATGTTGAACAGTACATTTTGAGTACATGTCACTTCAATTGCATTTTTTTGCTGAAATTCGGTGCAGCTGTGATGTAATGAACAATATTTTAATTTTTAATATTCAATAATAAAATAAGTATGCAGTAAGATTTATTTGAATTAATGGTAGTAAATAATTGATGCAGTTGTGAAGTAGTTGTGAAGTAATGAATGGTTATGTGCATGCAATTATTTTAGGCGGGGATTATTTTGCGTGACAAATTAAATTGTTGTTTAAGAGACAAAATATTTGATATTCATATATATATATATATATTACCTAAAAACAGTGCATTAATTTTATTTTTTTTAATTGTTGAACATATACAAAAAAATAATAAAGTGAAATCACTCACACCGAATTTGTGTTGCTCGCACAAGTCAATGGTTTGCGTGTTAAAAACTGAGTGTCTTTGATGGAGAAAATATTATTTAGTTCAATTGGATTAAATTATTCAGAACAAATATAAAAAGTAAAGGTGACAAAACTATGGAAATAGATACCCCCAACGAGACGTTGGACAAGGGGTGAATCGAAGTTTCTTCGTGAACAATTCAAATAATGGACGAGCTTGATTTTTGGTGAAAATGTTAGCAACCTATATAATTAGATGCTACAAATTCGGTAATAAGTTGGCTTGCATGTACAATTTCATTTACAAAGTGAAGATCTATATTTATACACTTCACTCATTTACGAGACACCAGATTCTAATTGAGGAAGAGAGCACTATAGGCATGGAACACCAGATGGTGGGATAGAAAACTCACAAAGAACAGAAGTAAGCCAAACAACTTCAGCAACGATATTAATAAGGGCCTCATATTCGGACTCGCTGCTAGAACAAGCTACAATGGATTGATTTTTAGCACTCCAAGATACTAGATTTCCAGCCAGAAAGATAGGGTAGTCGAAAGTGGAAAGTCAGAACATCTAGCCCAATCTGCATCCAAATAAGCCACCAAATGACAGGAGGAACCATGAGAGAATGAAAGGCCATGAGTGATGGTGCCCTTGATGTATAGAATATCCCTTTTAACAACCTGATAATGGTCATCCATTCTAGCATGCATGAATGAACTTACTAGACTCACAGCAAACGAGAGATCCGGACAAGTAATAGTTGAATATTGTAAAACACCAACAAGTGAACAATAGTGAGTGATATCAGAATAAGGTGTGCATGTGCTTGTGAGAACATATCCAAGGACCAAGGGTGTAGAAACAGACTTGGAGTCGAGAAGACTAGACTGAGTGAGAATAATATCCCTGACTATTTTGCTTGACATAAAAAAAGACCATTGTCAGTTGAGGTAACCTCAAGACCCAAGAAGTAACTTAGACTACTGAGATCTTTAATAGCAAATTCAAAGTTAAGACCAGAGATGAAGTAGGAGATAAGTGATGAATTATTACCAATTATGATTATGTCAGCTACATAAACGAGAAGGTAATGTAAATAAGTACCATTACTGTAGACAAAAAATAAGATGTATTAGCATGGTTGTAAGAAAATCTCAAACATTTGAGAAAGTCACTGAGCCGTTGAAACCAGACATGAAACACTTGTTTGAAGGAGTAGAGGTCTTTTTTAGGCGACAAAGATGATTAGGAATATGAGGATCAACATAACAGAGGTTGTTCCATGTAATACTGGCGTAGAAAGAATAACATTAAGAAAAACATTTTTTATAAAGTTTTTACAATAATTTAAACACACACCCTACATGTCCCCATGAAAGCTCGAACACATGAACTCTTTGTTATAGGTAGAGTGTTTTCATCACTGCAGCTCGAACAAGGGACTAGAAATGCATTCTTAACATCAAGTTGATGCAGAGGCCATTTTCAAAGTACCATGAGAGCCAGAACGACATGAACTATAGCATTTAACAACGGGACTAGATGTATGAGAGAAGTAAGAGCTAGGAATTTGTTGTAAAACTCAAGGCAACTAAACGAGCCTTGTGACAATCAACAGAACCATTAGACAAATATTTGGTTCAAAAAACCTACTTTGAGAAAAAATATTAGAATTAAGAGGCCAATGAACTAAATCCCATGTACCATTGTGGCGTAAAATGGTCATTGTAGGGATTTTTAACGGTGCGAATTGAATTGCTAAATCCAAATAAGCCCGGATCGTTCATGGACATTGTAAACAATTAACATCGATAAAACCCTAAGCATGCTCCTATGAATTTAATGCAGTGGATTTTGAATTACCTTAACTCCATAGGGTCTGATCTGATCTTTCGCATTTAAATCCAATCTTTTGATTCCACCACGCGATTTGATTAAAACCGCGGAATAAGAAATTAGAACCAAATATAATTTCAAGATTTAATCAAATGAAATAGAGAAAAGAAGAAAGGTTGTTCTCCAGATTAGATATTCAGATCTGTATCCCAATGGTGTTCAATCCTGCTACTGGTGAGGATTCCACAGGACTGTGATTGTGCAGGACATAGTTGAATTTCTTCTTCTCCCAAGAGGGTCACTCCTTTTGATTGGGATCTTCTTTTGGAGGAGTAGGTTGCACTGCTCATGAAGCTTGACTGTTGAGTTCTCCACAAATTGTTTTTTCTTGCTCATCAGCTTGCGGAGATCTTCATGTAACCTGGAATTTCACGCAAAGCTTCAAAGTAGCAGGTTAATGCTTACCTTCTTCAAGTTCTCAACAAATTGAGAGAACTTAGAATCCTCCTTATTCTTGGCAAAGCATTGAGGAAAGGGCATCGGAGGTGGTCTGGCAGCTTTGGAACTTGAATTGTTGAGCTGGGGAGTCCTCTGTGTCAACTTGACGTCTATGTCGACCGATAGGGGGCATATCAGTCGACATGCCCGTAGAAATCCTGTCGGTCGAAATCTCCTCATCGCTCGACATGGTATCCTCCTCCTGGCCTCTGTGTCAATCGAAACAGAGGACGGTTCAGCAGCCTGCTCCTCCTCTTCTTCCCCAAACTCATTTTGGGGCATACTCGAACCTATGTAGCTGGTTCTGGATCTCAGTTTTATGGCTATGCATTCTTTATGATTCTTTGGGTTGACCTCGGTGGTGCTTGGCAGCTTTCCTTGTTGATGTTGTGCACCAAGTAAGGTAGAAATTTGGTTGACCTGCGTCACTATGATCTGCACATGCTTCCCGAGCCTGTCCACCTCGGTATTGACCCCTGCTACCTCTTGCTCAATCTTTCCAACCCGGTAGTCGGAAGCCTTGATGAACTTATGTAGCACCTCATCTAGGCTCTCTTTTTTCTTCTCCACGATCTCATCATTCTGCACATCAAAGTCTGGGGGAGGATGTTCGGCATCTTCTGGCTGAGCATAGGAAAATTCGGGATGAGCTCTTGGGTGGTAATGCTGATACCCCCTTGCTGGTATTGGTTCTGGTAACTGCCTCGGTTCATGTAGTTCACATCAGCTATAGGGTCAACCTATGCAATAGAAACACAAGCAGCATTAGATATCAGTTTCTCTGTCTCCCCCTTGAGCTTCTCAATCTCATTCTTCAAGGTATCATCTTCATTCTTCTCCACAGCTCGAACTTGTGGTCTCCTCGAATTTGGCCCATTGTTGAGTGTGCAAGACCATATTCTTAAACAGCTTGAGGGCCTTTTCCATTGACTTGCTCATCAAGGATCCCCCGGCTGCATTGTCAATAGACTCTTGAGTCTTCTCGTTCATCCCCCTATAGAAGATGTGGGCTTGCTCCTCGGTGTCGACTCCATGGCCCGGACAGCTCCTCAAAATCTCATTGAATCTGCTTCATGCCTCAAACAAGGTCTCATCCATCTTCTGGTGGAATTGCAGGATCTCCATCTTCTTCTGAATGATCACCAAAGGTGGAAAGAAGGGTGCGAGGAACTCTGCACGGAGATCTGACCAAGTGCGAATGTTGCTGCAATCCAGGGTTGTAAACCACGTCCGAGCCTGATCCCGAAGTGAGAAGGGAAACAGGCGCAGACAGATTACATCCTGGCTGACTCCGTTTTCCTTGATGGTATCACACACCTCCACGAACATTCTGAGATGGGTATACGGATCCTCCACTGCTCGGCCACAATATTGGTTCTATTAAACCATTTGAATCAAGCCGATTTTGAGTTCAAAGTTATTGGCAGTGATACCAATAACGAATCCCTCATTCTCGGACTGTGGTTTGTACTTCCTCGCCATGGAATTTGAATCTTCATCGTCGGAGTCCTCTTGGCGGCGTCTTTCTCTTTCCCACTCTCTTTCTCTCCTTTGCGCCTCGAGTCTGTCCGCTTCTCTCTCAGCCATCAATTGCTTGATGATGTCCTTCATGTGATGACTTCTTGAACTAGGAGAAGGGCATTCCCCTGAGTGAGTTGTATGTTTGGCTCCTCTAGTGGAGCCATGTCTGAGAAGTCGTCTTCGGTTCGATGTTGTGGTGGATCCATGTGGTTGGTTGTGCTTTTTTTTTCCTTGTTTTTCCTCTTTCGGATTGTGGCCTCGATCTCTGGATCAAAAGCTTCGAGTGGTTTACCCCGAGCCCTCTTGTTCATACAACCTGCGAGAAGAAGTGCAGAAAAATAGCCTCTGTGTCGATCGACACGCGGGAATTTTATAGCTGTGTTGATCGACACAGTCTGTGTCGATTGAAACGAACTTAAAAACCCTGAAACCGCACACAAACCCAAAAAAGCAATATTAAACAGCAAAAACCAAAATAAACACAAAAATAAAGCAAGAATTCAAATGAAATACAGCCTCAATCCATCAGACCTAAGATAGGTGGGATGTTTTTAGACTAAGTGACTCAAACTCTCAATCCAATCCTCTATTCAAACTTCCACTTTACCCATATCACACCATATTTGATTTTCCAATTCAACCATTACATTTTTCTCTTTTTTTTCTTTCTCTTTTTTTTCGAATATTTTTCTCCTCTTTTCATCTTCCCCTTTTTTTTCTTTTTTTCAACGTTACTGGTGAACTTAACAAAATAAAGACTATACAATTCTAGTTCACCTTATTTCCACTCTATTCTTCTTCTTCTTCTTTTTTCATTTTTTGATACCACAAAACCCTTATTTGCACTTAATTACCCCACTCACTCATCAACCATTCTAAACAAAGAACTCAGTTACAAAGCTCAAAAGGGCTACAAGTGGAGATTTTTAAGACAAGTGTATAGGATTTGGACTAAAAAAGAACATGCCTAAAATCATATTACCCTATTATCGCACTTATGCAACCTCGAGAGAGAAACAAGTCAAATTCTAGAAGATTATTGCATATGCACCTTGTCACACATCAACAGAAAAATTTAAGCTCAAAACTCACTTGGATTAAATTTTTGTTCCCCCTCAACAATCATCAAGTTCAATCTTAGTCTAACATGCACAAAACACGCATCAGAAAGCACTTATCAAGCCAGAAACTCCTATCATCGGCTACCCTATCACACAGATTTTCAAGTCTCAATCCACAAATCAACCAATCATCAACCACAGTCATAAAGTAATAGGGAGGACTTAGTTCAAATCTCAAGCCAACAATAATCAAAGTTTCGACTGCCCTATGATCAAGCGTGAATGCAATGCAACAACTAACTAAACATGCTAAAACATTAAATTTAAGAAGTTCCAAGGTAGTGAAAATCAACAATGACATAAGAATCTAATAAAAATAGTAAATAACAGGATAAAACAAGTTTTACCAACCCATGCCGTCATCCCCTCCCCAAACTTATTCAACAGAATGAAGAATAAGTTTGAAAATCGAGCAAGGGAAAGTAAAACTGTACCTCACTGGCCATCCTGATCATCCTCAAACTCCCCCTGAGCTCTGCGGCGGCGGACTTTGCGACGGCGGGCATAGACTGTCTCGGGCTAGTCCTTGGCTAGTGGCATCAGTTGTTGCATCTGAGTCTCGATGTACCCAAGCCGATAATAGACATCCTATCTGAATTGAGTGCTCCGAGAATGCTCTAACTCCTCGGCGGCCTAGAGGATAGCCTGTTGCTGCATGTACTCGTATATCATTGACAAGTCAGGACCAGAGGAGGAAGTGCCCTCGTATGATAGCTCAAAGAATCGTCGGGCCCCCAGAGTGGGACCTCATCAGTAGCGGTGGGGATCTCAAATCGAGGCTCCTCATCATCATCTGTGTGGCCAGCCTCAGCCCATCGCCTCTCAGCCTCAGCTCTCTCTGCCTCAGCTCACTCGACAGCTGCTCTCTCTGCTGCAGCTTTACTCCATCGCTCCTGCTCGGCAACCATAGCAACAGACTCCTCGGCTGTCAGGACCCGGTTGTCCAGCTGGACTCCCACTCAGTGCAAAAGGCGGCTCTGAGGTGCTACCCCATTCGCCAGGATCATCAAAGCAAGGTGGGATGGGGTGTGCATAAACCAATTTTCTTTGAAGTCCAAGTCAGTCACATGAGTAAGGGGGTGTTTGGCAGCGGGAAAAGGTCGGTAGTGGCCATCTTGAGTGCTAAGGGCGGGCCCTCGACCAATATAGTCCTCTGGATCAAATGATTGACATCCAAGAAATGTCTGCCATAAGCTAGACGGAGATCGTCAGTAGGAAAACCCAGGGAATGGGCAATGGGAGTGATCAGACCACCCCACCAAATGTCGCCCCTCTTGGCCTTGATTTGCCGGGCCAAATTATCCATGAAACAACCGGCCATGCTGACGTGGTGTCCCTCAAGCATGCAATAGAGTACATGAACCTCCTTTTGCCTCGTCTTCCCGCTTTCGTGCCGGCAAAAAATACTGGTCCCTAACCATCGTAGGATATATATGAACACCGGGTTGTCTACGTGAGAGGCCTTCATGTTGCCCATATCAAATTTATCAACGCCAACTGGAGCAAGAGCAGAAATGTCCCGCCACGTCTGACCACAATTGAAGTCCATGTGCTCATGGTAGAGGCCTCCAGCTGGGCAGCCAAATATCGTATCAAGCTGAGACCGAGTCAGGCTGTGCCTCTGATTCATCAGCTGGAAGGTAATCTCAGTGGGCTCCGGGCGTCTCCCCTCACTCGACCAAACCTTGGTCGTGGCCATGAACTCTCTAGTCATGGTGGAGAACGTAGGCCACTCATTGTTGATCATGGAATCCCAGCAAATGCGGCGGAACAGGGCTTGAACATCATCCTCAATTCCCATCTTCCTCATAGTCTCCGGGTCCAAGAAGAGGGTAGCCTTGACCGGATAGGTTAGAAACTCCTCATATATTTCGTCCTCAACCCTATTCTCAAACACAGGTTCGTAATCAACAGGGCCTGCAAGACAAAAATTCTCAATTCAACACCAAACGATTTAAGCAATTTTCACACCAAATCAAGTGCCCATGTGAAATTGACAATCAAATAATGCAATTGACACTTAATTGAACCTAAAACAATCCACCAAACTCAAAATTTTGACACATACCAAAAGTTCCCAAAATTGACATGAACTTAGACAAAACCAAATCAAAAAATTGAGCCCTAATTACACCAATTCCACAATCCCTAAGCAATAAATCAAGACAAGGTATTCATATCGACTAAACAAGCAATCCATATCGAATTATTCGATCAAACAAGTACCCAAACCGTGAATTCAATCAAAGCCCTAACTAGAGTACATACAAGGTTCAATTTGAATTTAGGCTTGAATAAACAATTAAATCACAACAACAATGTAAAGGATTGAGTTTAGAGATCATACCTGCCATTGGAGAGTTGAAATTGGTGGAAGAAATCGAGAGTAAGGGTTGGGGGGTTTTGGTGCGTGCATGTGTGCAAGTGAAGAAGAGTTAGAATTTTTTTTTGTTTTAAAGCTTCAGACCCGCGCGATCGACCTCTCTGTTTCGACCGACGCCAGCTCTGCGTCGGTCACCGCGCGGGCCTTTTTAAATTTTTTAATTATATATATTAATTAAATAAATTAGAAAATTACCTCGAGATGGACTCTTACCTCGGCCGAGTTGTGCGTGTCCACCGACACAAGGTCTGCGTCGGTCGACGCGGATAATTTCATGTGCCGACCGTCCTGCCTTCCCGTCGGTCGAAACAGAGCCAACATGCACGGGGTTTTTTAAACTTCAATCAAAAAAACTAAGGCAAAACATCAACCAAAACATAAACTTCAAATCCAACACTATCCTAAACTTCACTACAACTGAAAGGAACTAATCTAACTCACACAAATGC
Source organism: Plectranthus barbatus (assembly GCA_026898455.1). Lineage (NCBI taxonomy): Eukaryota > Viridiplantae > Streptophyta > Magnoliopsida > Lamiales > Lamiaceae > Plectranthus > Plectranthus barbatus. Next base: position 51,469 of record JAPKLW010000234.1, on the reverse strand, counting down.
AATAAAATCATTGGGTTACCTCCTAACAAGTGCTTGATTTAATGTCGCTAGCTCGACATTACCTCCTCTCATGGCCTATCCAAGTAGAAAGTGTCCACAACACAGATTTGCTGTGGACTGTAGTATCTTTTCAGTCTTGTCCCATTAACTTTGAATGTGGTGCCATCTTGACCTGCTAACTCGACAACACCATTCGGAAAGGCACTTACAACAGTGTAGGGGCCTATCCACATTGACTGCAGTTTTCCGGGCATGAAGCGAAGACGGGAATTGAACAGTATCACCTTGTCATCAGAACTGAACACCAGTGAGCGAATCCCTTGATCATGAAACCTCTTGGCCCTTCTCTTGTAGATCACATTGTTCTCATAGGCCTCATCTCAGAAATCCTCCAACTCATTCAGAGACATAACTCTACTTCCAGCAGCATGTTTCTAGTCCATGTTGAGCTCTTTCAATGCCCACCAAGCCTTGTGTTCCATCTCTACAGGCAAGTGACAAGATTTACCAAAAACAAGCTGATAAGGAGTCATACCAATGGGAGTTTTGTATGCAGTGCGATAAGCCCACAGTGCATCATCCAAATTGATTATCGAATCTTTCTTCTGCTTGACAGTCTTCTCCAAGATTTGCTTGATTTCCCGGTTGGATAGCTAAGTCAATCCATTCCCTTGAGAATGGTACAGTGTAGTGACTCGATGCTTAACTCCATACCTAGCAAGAAGGGAAACAAGCAATTTGTTAAGAAAATGAGATCCCCGTTCACTTACTAAGGCTCTCGGTGCTCCAAAGCGAGTCAACAACTTCTGCAGGAAGTTGACCACAACTCTTGAATCATTGGTGGTGGTCGGAATGGCCTCCACCCATCTAGAAACATAGTCCACTGCAAGAAGAATGTAAGAGAAACCTCAGGAAGGTGGGAACGGTCCCATGAAATCAATCCCCTAAACATAAAAAGTTTCAACCTCTACCACGGGGGTTTGTGGCATCTCATCCCTCTTGGAAATATTGTCGGTCCTCTGGCAACGATCACAACCAGTAATCTAGCTATGGCAAGTCTCGTGGATAGAGGGCCAATAGAATCCACCAGCAAGTATCTTGAAGGCAGTGCGGTTGGCTGAATGATGACCACCTATAGGAGAAGAATGACAAGCTTCGTAGATCTGCCACCACTCGGAATTGGGGGATGCAGCGACGAATAAGGCCATCAGCACATCGACGCCACAAGTAAGGGTTCTCCCAGTAGTAGAAGCGTTCATCTCTCAAGAACTTCTTCCGAGCATAAGGGGAATTGTCTAGAGGAAGAGCACCAGTGGCAAGGTAGTTTGCATAGTCGGCAAACCACGGCGTCTTGGACTCAAGCATGGCTCTCAAATCTTCTATATAGCACATCTGCTGATCGGGAAAGGTCTCCCGAATCCTCGACTCCTGCTCATCTGCCTCAGATGAAGGCTCCAAATGCGATAAGTGATCAGCTATCTCATTCTCGCTCCCCTTTCGATCCTTGATCTCTACATCAAACTCTTGAAGTAGCAAGATCCATCGAATCAGCCTCGGCTTGGCATCCTGCTTAGAAAATAAATATCTAATAGCAGTGTGGCCAGTATAAACAATATTTTTCGACCCTATCAGGTAGGACCGAAATTTATCAAAATCATAAACAACTGCCAACATCTCCTTCTTAGTGGTGGTGTAATTGCACTGTGCCGGATTCATACTCTTGCTAGCATAGTGGATCACATGGAACAACTTCCCCTTCAATTGGCCTAGAACTGCCCCTACTGCATAGTCACTGGCATCACACATCAAGACAAATGGTTCACTCCAATCTGGAGAGGTAAGAACCGGAGCAGTGACTAAGGCTTTCTTCAACAGCTCAAAAGCCTGCAAGCAATCAGAATCAAATACAAAAGACACATCTTTTTCCAACAAATCACATAATGGCCTAGAAAATTTGGAAAAATCCTTGATGAATCTCCTGTAGAACCCGGCATGGCCAAGAAAGCTCCTCACTTCTTTGACATTGGCCGGAGGTGGCATCTTCTCAATTGCAGTCACTTTGGCTCGATCCACCTCCAATCCCTCAGCTGACACACGGTGTCCCAGGACAATCCCCTCACGCACAATAAAGTGGCACTTCTCCCAGTTCAAGCAGAGATTGGTCTCGGTGCACCTGTCCATAACGGTAGCTAGATTCTACAAGCAAGTGTTAAATGAAATACCAAAAACAGAGAAGTCATCCATGAATACCTCCATAATGTCCTCAATCAAATCTTGAAAGATGGTCATCATGCATCTCTAAAAAGTCATCGGGGCATTGCAAAGGCTAAACGGCATCCTCCGGTAAGCAAATACACCATATGGGTAGGTAAAAGTTGTCTTGTGTTGGTCCTCCGGTGCAACTACTATCTGATTGTAACCTAAATAGCCATCAAGAAAACAATAGAAAGGGTAACCGGCAAGTCTATCTAACATCCGATCAATAAAAGGAAGTGGAAAATGATCCTTGCAATTAGCAGCATTAAGAGCTCTGTAGTTGATGCAGAACCGCCATCCTGTAACTGGTCAGGTGGCAACCTCTTCTCCATCATCGTTCTTGACGATCTGCATCCCTCCTTTCTTTGCAACCACCTGAGTGGGGCTCACCCACTTACTGTCTGAAATGGGATAGATCATCTCGTGGTCAAGAAGCTTCAGTACTTCTTTCTTCACTGCCTCCTGCATAATTGGGTTCAGCCGTCTCTGTGCTTGCCTCTTCAGTTTTGCTTCCACTTCCAGTATGATCTTGTGCATGCAAATAGAAGGGCTGATCCCTTTGATATCTCAAAGTGTCCAGCCAATTGCAGACTTGTGTTGCCTCAGAACTCGGAGTAGCTTGTCCAGCTCAACCTGCGTAAGAAAAGAGGATACAATCACATGATAGGTGTCATTTGGACCAAGGTAAGAGTACTTGAGATGAGAAGAAAGTGGTTTTAGGTCTAAAACAGGCGGATCGAGTTAGACAGCCCTGCCCCAGCCTTCACGTCGACCAAGATGGTGTCTGTGTCGACCGATATGGGTGGTTCTGGACAAATCCCTTTTCCACGTCTCGTTGTTTCGACCGATTTGACTTTCGCATTGCCCAAGCTGCTCGCGTTGACCGGGACAGACCTGGCGTCGATCGAGATGGATCTGGAAACCACGTCGACCGATGTGGCCTTCGCGTCGGGCGAAATAGAGCCTTTTCCACGTTTTTCCTTCACTTTTTGGCCAAATCTAGCTGGCAGCTTCTCCCTTTTGAGTTCTTTATGCCTAGGCACTTCTTCAAACACATCCAGTTCTAGAACCAGGTTCTGAATCTCTTCATCAGCAGTATCCAAATCTGTAGAAGAGAAGAGAGAGTGTAGTAAACAGATTTCCAGAAAATCAGGGTCAGATTTAACAGAAGAGAAGGGAGAAGAAATCGTCGGTTCAAAGCAATTAATCATATGGCACTCCTCTTGGTAGCTTCCATCTTCGTGCTTCTGCATGGACTTGAAAATAGAGAATGTGACAGATTCATCATTCACTCGGAAAGTCATATTCTCATCCCTAATATCTATCAGTGCTCCTCCAGTTTTCAGGAATGGCCTCTCCAAGACGAGGGGGATGTTCTGATCTTCCTCCATATCCAACACAACAAAGTCCGCCGGGATGATAAAATCTTTTACCTTCACCAACACATCTTCACCAATCTCCTTAGGGTAAGTCATTGATCTGCCTGCCATCTGGAGAGAGATTGTGGTCGGCTTGATGCTTACAATTGCCAACCGCCTGAAAATAGACAAAGGAATAAGATTAATAGATGCACCTGAATCACAAAGTAACTTGCCGAAAGTCTCTCCACCAATGATGCAAGAAATTGTGAAAGAATCGAGATCCTCCCTCTTGAGCGGCATCTTATTCTGAATAACAACATTGCACTCTTCGAACAGATTCACGGTCTCATGCTCCAGGAATGGCCTTTTCTGAGAAACCATGTCTTTCAAGAACTTGATGTAACCGAGCATCTCCCACAGGGCTTCAACCAATGGAATATTGATGTGCACTCTCTTCACATGCTCCAGGAAATGCGTGTACCTCTCATTCATCTTGGATTTGGCAAAGCGCTGCGGATAGGGCATCGGGGGCCTCTTAACAGGCGGGGCTGAGGTCTGCATTGATAGAGATGGGCCTGCATCGGTTGATGTGGCCTTCTGTGCGGCGGTCTCACAATCATCCTCTGCATTGACCGACATGTGCCCTGCGTCGGTCAAAACAGAGGTTTCTCCTGCGGGGTTTTCTTCCTCTTCAGCCCTGTCTCCCTCCGGTTGGTCTTTTTCTGGATGTTTCAGCCCCTGGTATGATTTTCCACCTCTGAGAGTGATGGCATTGACTTTATTCTTCTGATTTTTTGGGTTCACTTGAGTATTGCTCGGAAGTTGGCTGGGTTTGTGCTGAGCTCCAAGGGCATTAGCAATCTGGCTAACCTAAGTTTCAATGATCTTCATATGCTTCCCTACTATATCAACCTTGTTACTGATTCTAGATACTTCTTGTTCAAGTTTCCCCACTCTATCAGTAGAGCCTTCCATGAACTTAGCCAATATTTCTTCAAGATTCGGCTTTTTGTTCTCAACAACTTCTCCACCTTGAGTTGCAAAGTTAGGTGGTGGTTGTTCTGCTCCTTGAGGATTTGAATAGGAGAAACCAGGATGGTTCCTTGCTGTATTCGGATTGTAGCCCTGGTTATTTTGTTGATATCCTCCCCGGTAGTTATTTTGGAAACCACCTCGTTGGACAAAGTTCACATCCATGCAGTCACCTTCTTCCTGAACTTGGACTTGCTCAACAGCAGCAACAGTTTTTCCAGCTCTCAATGTGGCAAAATCCTCTCTCAGTTTTTTGCCTTCAGCTTTATGGTCAACTTAATATGTAGCTTGCTCCACAGCATGAATCGGCCTTTGTCGAACATTTGACCTTCTTTGACTGTTGTTCCCCATCTTTTGGAAGAAATCCATAGCTTGATCTGCCAAACTTAGATTGTGACCAGGGCATAATCTCAGTAACTCATTGTACCTTCATGAAAATTCTCATCGAACCTTTGAGCAAATCTGGTGATGTCTTTCTTCCTCTGTCTGATAACACTGGGTGGGAAGAAATTGGCAAGGAATTCATTCCTCAGTTCTGCCCACGTGCTGATGTTGGTTTTGTCCAAGGCAGAGAACCAGGACTGAGCTTTGTCTCGCAGAGAGAAGGCAAGGAGCCTTACCCGGATAGCACTCTTGCTGACTCCATTGATCTTGACTGTATTGCAGAGCATCAAAAACATATGAAGGTGGGCATAGGGGTCCTGAGTAGCTTGGCCCCCATATTGGTTCTGCTAAACCATGTGCACCAAACCAGTCTTCAATTCAAAATTATTAGCATTGATGCCCAACCTGAAGTCACTCTCCTGGAACTTCGGCCTGTATTTCTTTTGAATAGCATCCTCATCCTCATCAGCATCAAACCTTCCCATAACTTTTTCTTCTTCTTCCTCATCTTCTTCATCTTCTGGTGGATCAGCCGGCCGCCTCTCAAATCGAGGATTACGGTTATTCCTCACATTCAGCATCCTGATCTGCTCCCTCATGGCATGCATCTCTCGGACCAGCTCAGCCTGCTCTTCGGGAGTAAGACCAGACCAAACGTTCTGATTGTTCGGATTGTCCCCCATCTTCTTGTCTGCACTGTTTTCTCCTCCTTCTCGATTCTTCCTACTGTTGTTCCTTCGGCGGGTAGCTTCTATCTCAGGGTCGGATGGAATTGGTGCTTTCCCACTCCTCCTTGTGTTCATAAACTATCTGAAACAAAACAGAAGGAAAGTGATTAAACAGGAAATAAAGTAAACAGAAAGTAAATCAATTATGCAAAATTAACACAATAAATCGAATTTTAAAGTAAACAAGTAATCTGAAAATTAAATAGCTAAGGAAATCAAATTAAAGCAAATTTTTTAAAATTTTTGTTTTTTTAAGTTGCGTCGATTGAGATAATGCAGAAGTCGATTGACATGAGTTTTAAAATTACGTCGACCAATACGAGAGTCACGTCGGTCGAAACAGAAGTAAAATTTGGACGAACTAAAAATTAAAAACAAGAAAAATAAAGCTCAAATCAATCCCCCGATAGCAAATTCAAAATCAAGATTAGTTCTATTCAATCCCCGGCAACGGCGCCAAAATTTGATCGCAAAAATTATTAACGAATTAGCAGAGCTAACAATATAGCGGCAAATAAAAATTATCGATCCCACAGGGAATGAAATATCGAACCATCCTAAGTACTGAACTATAGTTTCTCAAGAAATTGTTTGAAGCGATCAAATTCAAAGGGTTTTGGTAACATTAACTTGAAAAATTAAAGAGACAATAATATTTAAAATATCAATTAAAAACCAGACAGAGCAATTTAACGGGGTTTCAATCAAATGTAAAGATACAGATTCTAGGGATTTATTACTATCCTTCCTGACATGCAACTATAAATCAATCAAATGCCAATTTAATTCCTTGAAAGATGGAAATCTGAAAAGTATTGTAAATTTCTTTAATGGACAATTCACAAAGTAGATTATCGAAATTCATTTACCCTTTCGGTCTCAAAAAATAATTCAATAACTCCTAAAATCGACAGATGAACTCCTATAACCTAATTCCTTCTTTTTAAATACAAGAACAAATGATTATATTATGAAATCCTTTTCCTGTTAATTAATTATCACCTTTTGAGTCTCAAATTAATTAACTAATAACCTAAACAAGTGGCCAACAAATTGAGGTTTAAATCAAAGCACAAAATTTCACAAATCTAACAAGGAAAGGCATTCGATTCAATTAATTGTAAACATGCATTCAAGATAGATTTTTAACCCTAGAATATGATTAAGAAATTAGTTCATCATAATCACAATAAATAACATCATGAAAAGATAAAACCTGGAATAAACTTGCATTGATCAAATCAGAGTGTCAGATGAACAAAGTAATAATCCATCAACAGTTCTTCAACTCCAAATAAACTCAAACTAAAACTTCTGCCTTGGAACAATATTCAATTCTGAAAATTAGGTGTCTAACCCTAAAAACTTGAACTAAAGTGTTTATATAGGTGTACAAATTATTCCCACAAGGTATAGAATTAAATTGGGATTGGGAAGGAAATAGCCAAAAATACAATTTTCTCGCCAAAATCACTTCTGCGTCGACCGAGATAGGGGCCACATCGGTCGACGCGCGCTCATCCTCGACACGGATCACCTCGACTTGCCATGTCGGCTTCGACCATCCACGTCGACCGACACAAGGCTCGCGTCGGTCGACGTGGAGCTCCTGCGTCGACTCCTCCGAGGTCGAAATCAGCTCTCCCATTGACTGCTCATGTCGACCGACACGAGCTTCATGTCGGTCGAAATAGAGCCAAACTTGCAACAATTTTCCCAACTCCAAATTTATGCTATTTTCCTGCAAAAGTACACCATCAAACACCATCTCTAAACTAAAACACTATGATGCATGAATAAACATGAAAATTACGCAATTAGAACATTAAACGAGCTAGAAACTAATTGATAAGTCAGCAAAATAAAGAACTTATCAGACGACAGTTAGGAAGGCAATCACATCCACGTTGAGATGAATTTCTTGATGCACCACCGCAACCACGAGAATAAGAATTAGAACCAGGTGAATATGGATTAAAACCTAAAGATTTATAGAGCTGTGGCTAAACACCGCTTGGAAAGCAAGCCAGATAGCCCGCTATGTCGAGCAACCGAGAACTTCAGCCATGGACTGTTTTGTGAGATAAGAGAGAAGAAAGCTGAGAAAACGTTGATCTTGAGTATGCCAGAGTTCATAGATACTTTTTGGAATTGAAGTTCTAGCAATGTTGATGATAGTTTTGGAAGGGGACGATTTGAAATCGTCGATATAGGCTTACAAATTTTGACAAGAAAGAATGGGGACACGTAGTAGATGCGAATATTATAGTGATCATATGAATAAGTGTGGAGAAAATGAAGGGAGTCAGTCTTGAGCCATGGCAAGGCAAGGAAGCAGCGTTGGTATGGTTAGAGTTAGGGTCAAATTTAGAATAATACCATGATGTAGAATTTTTTTATTTTTTATTTTATCTCAATGGGAGATCTTTATTTGGAACAAATATATAGAGTACATATGAGAAAAAATGAAATTGATAAACGACTTTCCTGACTAAAAGCATAAATGTATCGTAAAAAGAGATTATATATGATTTACTAGAATATGTATTCTCTATCAATCTTGTTAAAAATAGAGTCTTATTTTGAGAATGGATATAACGTTGATGAATTATAGCATGTGCAATGCTTGTATTTTTAATTGGATGTAGATTTTTCCGCTGTAGCTATAATTACCCACTAGTTTATTTTAGTATATTCATAGAAGGATAATTATACCATCGACGATTATAAGCTCACCTACTTCATAATTTAGACCTACAGACAAAATGAAATGAATCTAAGGATATTATACAAAATCTAGGGACATAATTTTCTCAACGTTAGAACTTCTAATTAAAATAAATTAAAAGATAAATTCATTTAATTAGAATATTAATCGTAAATCGAAGCTGCGTATTCACATGCATTTTTAACTCGCCCAGTCAAATGTCCATATCCATTGTACCACCACCCAATTTCATGTTTTATATATGATATATTTAATATATGCACATCTCTCTACTCTACTGTTGTATTAATTTAGTTTCTTTGATTTATTATATATTATAGGATGAAGATCAATTTAACCATTATACTATAACTCAATTACAACCCCTCAAGCGGGGGGGGGGGGGGGGGGGGAAGATTGGGGGGTGACGGAAGTTCAATTTTTTTACTTCTAAAATTATTAATATATGTCGAAAAGAGGTCTTGTATGAAGCATTATAACAATGCTAGTATTTTTATGCATTTATTATTTCTTTGATAACGAGTTTTTTTCTTTTATAAGATTTCTTCTAAGTTCTAACGAAAACTTTTTCCATACGTTTGTTTTACATAGCTTTTTCTTTTTTCTTCCACAAGATTTATTACTATAGAGTGTTCTTTTAAAATCTTTTGCTAGTATTTTTTATTCATTCATAGTAATTCTTTTCAATTTTGCTTTTACGGTTTTTTTAGTTATTTATAAAATTTATCTTTGCTAGTGTTTTTTTTTTTTTTGGCGGGTATGTCTTCGCTTTTTATTTTTCTTTTTCTAACGGACGGCATCTTTTGCAATTAGTATTTTAATAATATATATTTATTTCATTTCAGCTAAAAATATTTAATCATTGACCACGAAAAAACGCTTATACGGATTTATTAAGATAAAAAGGAAAAAATAAAAAAATAAATTGGACCAGAGCACCAAACTAGGCCCCTCTTCTTTTCAGAATCAAGCCTACTACAAGTACCCCTCTGACCTCTGAACTCTGAAGCCCAAAAGGATTTATAAAAAAACAAAAAAAAAGCGACACATATAAAGAAAAAGAATTATTTCCTATCTAGTGTAATTATTTCATAACATTAAGAGATGTATTTTTACATTCAGCAAAGTGATCGTTTGATATGAACTACTCTCATTAAAATCAAAATGGTAGGATGCAGGTAAAATTCATCCCAACAAGTTGTCATTCTCTGCTGTTTGGAAAGAGCAGAACTTTTCATTTTCTTCCAAATATAAATGGTCATTTAAATCAACAATCACCTTTGAGCTACAAATTGATCACTTAAACCATGTGATTTACTACAACCAAGAAAAGGTCCCATGAACATGATAAAGCAAGCCACTAGCACACACACACACACACATTTATAAACTGATAATATTCATACAGAAAGCACAAACGCATGAACTTACAAAGGCGATTGAGTCCCTTCTCAGCTTCAAACAGACTGTGCTGCACCCCTGAAATCAGCTAAACTGTCCAGAAGATGATGCAATGCTTTCTCAAAATTCACGAATCCCATCAGCCAAAACTCATGTCTATCCACCGTCACTATATGGATATACTTCTCCGGAGGATTCTGATTCATGGTAACAGGGCTCACATTCTCTACTTGTCCCAATGGTATTGTCACCTGCTCAATTCGCATTCAACCAAACAACCATATGCTTTATGCGTTGCCACGGGCATAATATAAGCAATACAACTCAAGTTTCAAGTTCTGCAACATCATGTATCATAATATCTAACATTCATATATCTGTGTGCTTATCTTAGCATTCATCAGGCAGGTGAACAATATGTATGCTAGGATTGAGTGAGCTACCTTGTAATAACTCCATGCCTCCTGGCCAGAAGGAGCTCTGAAGGACAGGGGACGGTCGCTGCAGAAAGCTACACGAGCAGTGGAGAGATAGAGGGTTCCAGCAACAGGGCCTGTTGTTGTGGAAAGATAACAGGCAAATGTCTTCTTCAGCTTCTCATTGGGATCTGTCTGAAAAATCTGCTTGAAAAGAGACTCGAAACCCCCTTCTGTTATCGCCTTGGCCGTTAAATTAACCTTCCCCCATGCAGCACCAGATACAGAGGGCCCAGTTTTTACTGCATCAAAAAATGCGCACACACAAAGTAATTAGCAACATCCATGTGATCTTGTCTCTGATCCTAATTCATCTGCCTACAATTCCTGTACTAAATAGTGAAAAGAACTTTGTTTACTCTTCTGCAACCAAGCAACCAATGGCTGCACAAACAACTTTTAGCATACGTTATGTCCTTGTTTCAACCGTGGATTGTTAGAAATTTCCCCATGCTCGATGCTCATATTTCTTGATTTTAAATGTTCATTACAATCCATTTTATTAACTTCTAATGATAATATCACAAGCCTTAATCTACAACATAAATGAATTGATCAAGTTACCGATCCTCTCATAATTATCATTATTTAACGCTGTGATTGTTCATAACTATACCATTTATTCACTTCTTTCTTATCCCAACACTTAATCCACAACATAAATGAATTGATCAAGTTACACAAGAATCAACAAATCTTCTCAAAATCATCGATTTGCTAACTCTATGGTGTCCGATTTGCACTTAAATCTCATCCAACAGTCTTAATCAAACGTAAAGAACAAACGCAATGAGTTACTATTAAATAAATAAATAAATAATTGTAGAGCTTACAATTGTGCCAAATATTACGAGCGATTTCTTCAGTCTTGTGAGCCCAAGAGTTGAAGATATTGGCCACATGTTCAAAAGGGTTGTCGGCGGGCTTCTCCGTCGGCGTAAACACCACGTAAGGCTGCTGCTGGGGGACTTGCGCCTGCCAAAGCGCCGCCTGCTGATTGTCGGGATGAACCGTGGGTGCCGCCGGCGCACCCATTATGTGAGTCCCCCACTTCTTCGAGTCTTCCTCCGCCGCCGCAGATGGTTGGTTGATTGGTTTCTGATCGTCGCTTGAGGACGCCATGATGAGATAGAACTACAAAAACTATGTATCAAGTGATTTATGGCAATGACTATGGATCATATACACACTGAAACTGATTCGAGAAATCGAAAACGTTATTGCAGGAATTTGTAACAGTATTTGATTCTGGATTTTTCCTGGTAAAAGTTTGGGAGTAGTAGGCTGACGAATGTTCCAGATGAATTCAACCGACTTTGCCCCTACCTTTTTGAAAATTTGTCACTCACAATTTCTGTTTTCGCAAGATTGAAGATGCTATTTATTTCATCAATCAATTTTAAAAGTTAAAAAAAAATAATCAAGTCAAATAATTAAATAGAATAATTTATTCCTAGTAAAATAATTGAAGAATTAAATTGACCTTAATTTCTTTAATTATTGTATTTTTTCTTAGAGGCATTAAATTTTCATTTCTTTCTTTGTTCAATTCAAATAAAAAGATGTGTGCTATCTATAAGTTATATCTTTATAATATATTAAATGAAATAGTGGTTTATTAACCCGCCAAAAACTTGAATTAATTTTTATGTTATTATAACTTACATATACAATAGACAATAATTAAAATATAACTTTTCTTTAAAGTATTACATCACATTAATTTATTATTTTTTTAATAATATAAATATAATATATTTTAAGTGAAAATATTTAAATAAAATTTCATATACTTTTGTGCCTAGTATACTTCTTTTTATTTTTATTAAATTCATAGTTTGACGTATAATATTGATTACTTTATATTATAATATATTAAATATAATATTAAAGAAAAAAATTAAATATATATAAAGAAAAGATAAAAAAATTTCATGATATATTATTTTGTTAATTATATCTTTATATTATAAACATATATTTGATTCGTAAAAGGCGCACTTACAGATCTACTTTGCATGGTAATAAAATATTCGTTACTTTATTCTTTATTGAAGTTGAAGGATACCGATTTATAAAATTTCAATTGTAATAGAGAGCAAAATTTATGTAGCCACTTTAGATAAATCAACATGTTATATAGTTACAAGTTTAAAAATGTATGTTTTTTAGTCACTTTCCAATAATTGGAGAGAGAATTTAACATTTTAAATTTGTTAAACATTAATTGTTTTTGGATTTATTATCCATCTACTCCACCACCTACCCCACTTCCACTCTCTCTCTCTCTGAAACTAGCGTCGACCGCCATTTTCGCCGATTGGAAGCTCCAAGCCACCGGATTTTGCTCGCCAAACTAAAAAAAAAGCTACATTTCATCGAATATAATGTCTGGAGAAGAAGAAAACCCGAATCAAGTAAGTTAATTCCCACTTTCGAGAACAAAAATATGTCTTTTTTTCTGAAATTTTCGTCGAATTTCTATGCTTTTTAGGTTTAAATACATGTTTAATTATGTATATAGTTGATTATGTTAATATTTCGTCGATTTATATGCTTAAATATGACTAGAAACAATGTAGAAATGGATTTTACTGTGTTTTTACTCTGAAAAACACTGCTTATACCCGCCCTTGGAAAGCGATATCGAGATCTCGATATGCCAAATCGAGATCTCGATTTTTTTTAATCCAGAGTTGTTGAAATTTTGAAATCGAGATCTCGATTTAAATATTTTTTTTTAATTTTTGCTTTGAATTCCTTTAATTCTGCTTTTATTTAAATATTTTATTTTATTTAATTGCAGGTTTGGGAGTGGATCAGACCCAGTTTGCAGGGGACAGTCCCGTGGTCGATGAATTGTTACGATCGGATCATTCTTGAGGACATTCGGACCAGATTAGTGAGCCTCGGAGACGACGACGATGATATTTTCGATTTATTTAGGGAAGGTCCCTTCGGTGCTTTTCTCTCTTTCCGGTGGAAGAAGAGAACGATACGAGCTACTTGGGCTCTTATCACCCACGAAATTAATGTGGAGGGAGCTGAGGATGAGCTGTGGTTTAGGGTTGGTGAGACCAACATACGGTTAGGTGCAGAGGAGTTCTGTTTGATGACCGGGCTACGGTTCGGCGATTCGGGTTTTGATCCTACTGCATTGAATGATGTGCCGAAGGATGGGTCCTTATATTCTCACTACCAAGACTTGCCGAGTGTAGATCAGTTGCACATTAATTTCATGAACAGGGACCTGGTTCTGAGCGATTCTATTAATGATTATGTGAAGATCGCTCAGATTCTTTTTGTTTACCGGATGTTGATTTGCTTGGATGGGAAGCGACTGGTAGACCCATGGGTCTATACATTGGTGGAGAGGCCTCACGAGTGGAGGGCTTTCCCTTGGGGCTCGTGGTCGTTCAGTGTCTTGCTGCATCAGATGTCTGTCGTGATCACATCTTCGAAGTCAGCTAAGGTGCCTTTGGTCCATATATACGGCCCTGTTTGGGTGTTAGAGGTAATTGTTTGTAATTTTCATTTTTAATTTAATATATTTTTAATTTATAAAAGATAAGACAAGAATTGTTAATTATTTACATTATTTTGCAGGCATGGGCGTACGAGGTGATCCCTGATCTGGCAAAGGTATGTGCGATACGCAGTATGCCAGAGGGGACTATGCCTCGATGCTTGATGTGGAGACCTCATTATGTCCGGGATGCTGACTTTACTGATTTTTTCACAAATGAGGTAATTATTATTTACAATTTTTAATAATTATATTATAATTAAATATTATATGTTTTATTTGATTTATGTTTTTTTTTTCAGCATCTTCACTGCAGCCGACTGAGGATGAGGCCGATTCTGAGTTTTGGCTCAGTCTGCGGAATGCTGAGAAGGCGATGATTCGCAGATTCAAGCCTTATAGAGGCTTGAAGCCCCGACCATCAGCCTCTCAGCGGCCTTCTGCTAGTACCTCGAGGTCTTCTTCGAGGAGGGTTCCGCAGCAGCAGCAGTCGCCGCCACTGCATCAGCCCTCGCCACAGCGCCAGCTGATAACTGCAGAAAGCAGTGAACAAATAATAATTTTTACACCCTAAGGTGGTCGATCCCACACGGACTGTGCAACGATAAATCCAAAGTACTAGCTATATTTCTTAGAACATAGAAGTTTGAGGAATTTGAAAAACGGGTTTTGTTTTGTAAATTAAAGATGACAGTGCAATAAAATAAAGGTTTTGAAAACAATAATGGAAAGCACAGATCCTAGGGCAGATTATCTAATCATCAGCATGCAAATATCAATCAACTCAGCAATGGGAAAACATAGATTTTTGTGGATTAAATTCCTTGGTCAGGCAATGAAATCCTAGATTATTAATTAGTGACTATCTCCTCTCGGTCTCAAGAACACCAAATTAATCAATCTCATAATTATCTAATTATTCCTATGTAGGTTTCTTCCTTTTGAGACAGAAAACAAACACAATTAATTCTCTCTTCCTGTTAATAATTTTCATCTCTCGATCCATCAATTATTAACTATAAACCTAGATCTCAATTCACCTCTTGGTCCTTCTTTTAATCTAGATTATAAAATTAAATCAGAGAATTAAACCATGCTATATGAGTTGATATCAATTAGACATGCATCAGAAAATAAATCATAACCCTAGAACCTGTTTAGGGTTCTAGCCACAAATCATGACTAGAAAATAAAGAAGCATTTAATTAATGAACTTACAAATGAAAAGGAACCTTCAATGTCTTGAAAAACTCCAAAGCTCAATGTAAAATCCAAGGAAAAACTGTATAATTTTCGTGCCTAAGAGTTCATATTTATAGAGGGGGAAGAAGACCTAATTTGAGTATTGAGAAAAAATAGCAAAAACTGCCAAAACAGGCCAAAACAGTTTTTTCGGGCCTACGTGTCGATCGACACAAATCCTGTCGGTCGACAGGAATGCAGATCACAAGTTTCTGGAGTTTTGACCTCTGTTTCGGTCGACACAAATCCTGTCTCTCGACACAAAAACATCTGTTTGCGCAGTCTCACGGTTTTGGCCATAACTTTTGCTCCCGAACTCCGATTGACCCGATTCCAGTTGCGTTGGAAAGCTTATTCAAAGATCTTTCCATCCATGTGCTCCATTAGCTCAGATTCCATCTGTGGAAGAAGTCATGATTGTTCCTTTGAACATCATCTGCTTTCGGTACGGGTTTCCAATGAATTTGGCCTAAAACATGCAAAAATCACCCATCAAAGGCATAACACCCTCTAAAATAAACTCATGCACAGAAATAAGTAAAAACATAATTTAAAACACTTGAAACAATGGAGAAAAATATAGATAAGTGAGTATTAATATGAGCTTATCAAACCCCCCCAAACTTGAATATTAGATTGTCCTCAATCGAAGAAAAGAAGAAAAGAATTCTCAAACAGTTGAAAGTGCAATGCCTCACAAGATTCATCACAATCAAGGTTCATCAATCCACATCACACAAGCAATTGAAAGAGATAAGATATCATCAACTTCGGAAGACTCACGGGAAAGTGTATCGCTCAACCACTCAAGTGTTTGGGTTTCAAATGAAAGCACTCACAACATGTATGAAGAAATTTCTACCATAGGCTTGCAAGAGTTCTAAAATCTCCACTGCTTATTTGTGCACACAATTCAAGAATAAAAAAGGACTTTGATAGGGCTGTAATGTAGGCTTTTTGTGAAAGGTAGGGAAATATGGCCAAGTGACTCAAAATCAACTAAGTGCGTCCACCTCATCAATATCAATTCACTCTCTTATGAACATCTACCCTTCTCCTAAAAATTTCAACACAAATCAAGGCTCATTTTTTTCCTAGTCCTTTTATGCTCTTAAAAATTTTGTTTAATGATTTGAGCTTATAAGGACACAAATTTTATTTTTTTTCTAGAGCCCAACCTTATTTTGTAAACCACTTTAAGAATTTCTCATCCGCTTATAAAAATTACCCTTATTTCACCCAAATCCTATAGACAGGATACACATCACCTTTCTCATAGTACTCTCTCATAGACAAGATAGAACTACAATGTCTCCTTATCTCATAGACCAAGAAAGAAAAACAACAGGCTCAAAGGGGCTAATCTAGGTATAAAAATATCACAAGGGACAGTGTTTAGGATAATTTGGCTAACAAAGATGGCCTAAGATCATTTTCTATCCTTGTGCACACTATGCAGTCTCAAAATAGAACAAAAGCAAGTTCTAGAGAAACGAAAACATACATGCGAATCTCTCATGAACAAATAAAGGCTCAAAACTCACTTGGGTTCAAAAATTCTTCCTTAGTCAATTTCAATCCACTCAAACATCATGCAAGTGTAAGTTTCAATTAAACCCTATCATGCGGTATTCTACATTCATAGGCAAATCAACCACAATCGAAATCATCTCAACTAATCAAAGATCGATTCCAAACATTGCATATAATGCTAGAGGGTTCAATTACTTAAAGATTTTCCTCACATACTATCTATATTTTTTTTTTTTGCAAAAATTTAAACAAACCAAATAAAGCAAGTAAAACAAATAAAACGGAAAGCGAATAAAGATAAGGGATAAAGGTTCGACTTCTTGTCCACATCCCCCCAAACTTATTTCGAACTCGGAGAGTAAGAAAAAGTTTGAAAATCAGACAAGAAGAAGAACGGTACCTGACTGTCGATCTCAGACATCGACATTTTTATCCACCGGAGAAATCAGCTCGTCACAACGGAGGTTTGGGGCTGCTAGCACTCTGTGTCGATCGACACAGAGCCTTCTGTCGAATTTTGTGTCTGTCGAACTAAGAGTTCTCCATGCTGAACCATCTGTGTCGATCGACAGGGATCCTGTCGATCGAAACAGAGGCATTCCTCTTTTTTTTTTAAATAAGCTAATAATAAATACAAAACAAAAATTTGAAACTAAAGTTAAACACACCAACGGAAATAAAAACGAAAATTGTAAAGAAACAACGGAAATTGAAAAGAAAGCATGTAAAAGTTGGGTTACCTCCCAACAAGTGCTTTAGTTAACGTCGTAGCTCGACGATACCTATATTCAGAACCAGGGCGGGCTAGAACGCACTCGCCTTCCTTGGGAATCCACCATGTAGACCCACCGATCTTGGATGACAGCAGTGGGCTCGGGAAGAGACGGTGTAATTGACAAATCCCCAGCAACGATGCCAATTTGATAACTGCAGAAAGCAGTGAACAAATAATAATTTTTACACCCTAAGGTGGTCGATCCCACAAGGACTGTGCAACGATAAATCCAAAGTACTAGCTATAATTATTAGAACATAGAAGTTTGAGGAATTTGAAAAAGGGGTTTTGTTTTGTAAATTAAATATGGCAGTGCAATAAAATAAAGGTTTTGAAAACAATAAAGGAAAGCACAGATCCTATGGCAAATTATCTAATCATCAGCATGCAAATATCAATCAACTCAGCAATGGGAAAACATAGATTTGTGTGGATTAAATTCCTTGGTCAGGCAATTAAATCCTAGATTATTAATTAGTGACTATCTCCTCTCGGTCTCAAGAACACCAAATTAATCAATCTCATAATTATCTAATTATTCCTATGTAGGTTTCTTCCTTTTGAGACAGAAAACAAACACAATTAATTCTCTCTTCCTGTTAATAATTTTCATCTCTCGATCCATCAATTATTAACTATAAACCTAGATCTCAATTCACCTCTCGGTCCTTCTTTTAATCTAGATTATAAAATTAAATCAGAGAATTAAACCATGCTATATGAGTTGATATCAATTAGACATGCATCACAAAAGAAAACATAACCCTAGAACCTGTTTAGGGTTCTAGCCACAAATCATGACTAGAAAATAAAGAAACATTTAATTAATGAACTTAGAAGGATTTTTGTTGATGGGTTCCTACTTAGAAGGAGGAAAGCTCCAGTTAGTGAGCTTACTTATGAGTTTACAGTTCATTATAGGCAGCTTGTAGGTGCTAGGATTGTACATTGGTGTAGAGAAGCAGAAGCTCGAGAAGCTGAACTCTTGTAGTACTATTTTCGATTGTTATCATAAATTATGTTTTTATTAATATTGAATTTGCATTTTGGTGTATTTTTTGATTGATATGAACTGCATAGGTGATTCTACAGGATTAAATGGATTTTATTGAATAACAGATCAGGGATTTCGAGATGATTAAGGGGATTTCGAGATCTCGATTTGATTTCGAGATCTTGAAATCCCCTTAATCATCTCGAAATCATTAATTAAGTAATTAATTATAATTAATCTTAAATTAAGACATTATAGAGTTTAAACATACATTACTTAACATTTATTTAACACTTTAAAGTTCATTTAACATAATACATTATACATTTGAATCTATTCATACATAAGATGTTTCTCTTTGAAACGTTCATATCTTATTCATGTTTGAATAGGATGAAGTAGAAGTAGTAAACATCTTTGCAATGAATGAATTTTTGCAAGTTTCTTTGTTATCGAATCTATATTCCTTAAATGAATGTTATATGAGTTTATTATCCTCGAAAATTAGCAAATTAAACTTCCAATTAGCAAATAATCCATAAAATCGAGATCTCGAAATCGATTTCGAGACATGTCGAGACAACAAATGAAATTATCTCGATTCAAACCCTACAAATCACGAAATCGCAAATTCCGAGATCTCGTCTTGATTTCGAGATCTCGATTTCGTAATCGAGATCTCGATTTCTTTTTGTTCCGATTTAATATTTAAATTATATTGACGTTTTAATTTTGATTTAAAAAAAATCAAAATCTCGAAATCTCCATATCAAGATCTCGATTTGAAATCGAGATCTCGAAATGGAGACTTCGAGATCTCAATTTTTTTTAAATTTGTCAAATCCACCTGAGTTCGTATACAGACCAAAATACCTAAACAGATCAAACAGGAAGTCAAAAATTAGTCCAAACATCAGCCACAATACCTAAATTCTATGATCAACTCTCTCCGGACTTTTAATTAACAACATTTAATTAATTAGTCATAAGCTTGCAAATAGAAATTAGCAAATTAATAAAGCAAGTGCCACTACTCACTCATATGGTCAACTCTCTCCGGACATTTTCTTTTTGTATACCCCGTCTGCTGACAGATACTACATGTCTTCGCCCGTCGCCTTTGTGGCCCGTCTTGGGGTGGAGGACTGTTCAAATCCACCTCACCAATGGCGATATAAGCAGTGCAGGCACATGAGTTGTGACCGGATTGTCGACACCTCCTACATACTTGAGATCTGCGCGTGGTCGAACTCTCAGCACTAGAACGTGCTCTACTCATCCTCGGACGGCCAGCCTGTCGAACTACTATCGGTGGTCTCACTACAAAAAAAGTTATCTCCGATGGGAGTACCCAATCCGATGGATGCGGCACAGTCATAATGGTGTGATGATATGTCTGTAGCAGAGTGAATTGTTTGTAGTAGTGTGACACGTACTCTGATATCGGCTGCGAAGTATATCTGACAATCAAAAAATAAGACACACATGTTATAACACTACAAGATATGTGAAATAATGAAAGTACGAATTAACATATTACCTGAGGGCGGCAGCCGCATGACAACATGGAATCAGATCGAGATCGAACTGACGACACTCACACGTTCTTTGCTCTAAGTCGACATTGTAGCTCCTCTGTTGCCCTTCCACCTTGTATATGTGTGTCATGGTGGTGCCTCTGACTACAAGTTGTCGCTCATATTCGGACGACTCTGTTAACTTTGTCATAGCTATGTGTGTCAGAGCATGATCTCTAGACCGTGCAGCCGCCCGTCGCTCGTCAAACCATCTCTCAACCATAGCTCTGTAAGTCTCAAGAAGGGCACATATGGGCAATCGCCTTGCCCATAACAAACGAGAGTTGAGGGATTCGGCTGCGTTGGATGTCATGAAGCTTAATCGGGTACCAGGGCACTGAGATCTCGACCAACGGTGGACTCCTATATCCAGAAGCCTCTTGTAAGCTCCATCTTTGCTCAGAATCTCCAAAGTAGACATGTGCTTTTGAAATGCATCGTGCCTATAACAGTAGGCTGCATCTCGTAAAACAGCACCAACTTGAGGACCGTACCTCGACATGTTATTCGCCAAGTGGTAGTAGCAAATAGCATGTGTAGCATTCGAAAATGCTAACTCCACTGTATTTTTTATGCTCTTGTGCTGATCACTGACAATGATGAGTCCTTCGCGATCTCCAAAGCAAACATGCAAGCGATGCATGAACCACATCCATGACTCATCATCCTCTATGGGTCCGATCCCGATAGCAAGGGGAAATAACTATTCATTGACGTCTTTCGTCACCGCAACAAACAACATTCCCTTATTCTTGCCCTTCAAATGTGTGCTATCTACAACGATCACTGGGCGCATGAAGCTGTGAAATGCATCGATGCAAGGAGCAAGCGCAAGAAACATGTGCTTGAACAAACTCTCCGAAGAAGTAGATATATCATACATCGTGCCTGGGTTACAAGACTGTAGCATGTGTAAGTAGCCCGGTAGCATCGCATAAGACTTCTCCCACTCGCCGAATACCATTGCAATAGCTATGTTTCTTGCCTGCACGGCAAAACTGTAATCAATCTTGATGCCGAATTGAATCAACAATTCAGACATCATCTCCTTCGGCTTTAGAATAGCGCCCTCCGCCGCCAACTTACTAGAGAAATACTTACCCAACACTCTTGCGGGCACTCTGCGGGGAGCAACACGATCAATATCTGTCTGGCAGCTGTGCATCAGATCACACTTGAATACTCTCCAAACAGTTCCAAATTGTCTTGCACGTAGCATTAAAGGACAACCATTCCCATGCTTGCATCTGAAGTTGAGCCGAGTAGTGCTGGACCTCTCCGTGGAGTATTCCAACCGGTGATGCAAGTGATGCAGTCCTACAGCAAGGTCAAGTTCATCCTTGCTACTAAATGTCGCTCCGATGCACAGCTGATTCGGGGCCCAATCTGCGGGAATAATCCACTCTAAACGCTCAGGAGCATCAACCTCTATTAAAGGAAGCACCCAACTCCTTACTTCCTGATCATGTCGAGCTGCAGCCACGGACTGACTCAAGTTATTGTTAGATAGTCCGTACTGATCCATTCGCCCAGGAGCTAGAATCCATCTAGAAAAATCACTGACCAAGGACTCAAACAACCGACTTCGGCCCTCCTCCTCGTCCCTCTCCTCCTCGCTTGCCTCCTCCTCCTCCTCCTCATCATCATCATCACAATAATCATCATCATCATCTGTAGATTCCGCCTCATACTCATCTACAAAATCATCAGCTAATGAGATGCTAGGACTACCCATTCGTGTTGATCGTTGTGACTGTGACTGAGGTGCCTCAAATCCGAACTGATTTTGCTTCAATTTGGTGACCACATATATGATTGGATCAATGCTATTTTCATATAGCATCCGCATAATATCTTCATCGGTCTTCAGTCCAGCCTTCACATGCCTCGAGCCCCCAGATATACTGCTCATGTAAAACAAGCAGTAGCTAGTAGTGAGGAGATCACAGTGCATGATCTCATGAATCTCGGACAAAATAGCACTGTAGGAGATTCGTTCACGTCTCAAACAAATCAATTGCTCGTCTCCGCCCATATACTCGGATCTGTCCCATGCACCACCATGACGTATGATGAAACGTTGATACGACATCTGCAATAAATAATACGAAAATATTAAATAAAATCCAGAGCATGATCCAGCAGACATTTTGAGATCTCGATAATAATATCGAGATCTCGAAATTTCAAAAATAAAAAATCAAAATCCCGTGCAGAAATCGAGATCTCGATTCCATTTCAAGATCTCGAAATGGAATCGAGATCTCAATTTCTGCACGGGATTTTGATTTTTCTGGGGTTTTTCCAGAGTTCTCTGCGTATTTTTTTTACGAAAAATAGTCCTAAAATCACAATATTTTCTAAAAAACTAAGCTATACAAGTCGTTTCTAAACTCATATCATCAATATAATGCATAAAACGAATGAAAAATGTGAAAAACGGTTGAAATCAACATACCTTCGATTTTTGGCTCTCAAACTCTCTCACCTATCTTCAAAATATTTTTTTGAATGCTTCCTCGTACAATGAAAGCAATTTGTTTGTAAAATGTTTTAATAAATTTCCAACAACTTTGGTTGTTGGAAATAAATGATAAAATAAATATTTTGTTGAAAATAAATAATAAAATAAATATTTTCAAAAATGAAAATAACTTTAATAAAGTTGATTTTGTCTTCTAACCGAAAATGGAAGAGAGAAAAAGACAAAAAGTACAAAGTGACTAGAAAACTTATATTTTTATCCTTGTAGCTATATAATATAGCAACTTATTCAAAGTGACTACCTTTATGTATTCCCACATTGTAATAAGATTAGTAAAAAATAAAAAATTGTCAGTAGCTTAAAATTGTGCGGCCAAATCTATTTTCCTGCAACAAAAGCCTAATTGGAATATGGAGAACCCATTTCATATTTAAACAGTCTGGACAGATGAAAACTGGGCTTCCACCTAAAATTGATTTTGGATATCAATCATGTCAGTCCCTTGGATTTATTCTTTTTTTAGGAAAAAGGAGAAAACCACTAAATAAACATGGTTTACGTTTATCTCAGCAATTGAATGCCTCCAAGCGCTAAAGCGAAATTACTGAATTAGCCATCTTGTGGGCTAATTTGGGTTCCTAGAGTCCATTGGATTTTAAGTTAGTTCTATTAAATCGTTTATTATTCAATACAAGTTAAACTAGATTATATTTTTTGGACTAAAAATCTTTGACCTTAAAACCCTTCAAATATTGGACATCATACCAATGACTTATTTTTATTTCACTATCCATCTCACTTCAATTGTCTCTCTTTCCCTTTTCGTCCTTCCCATTTAATTGTCTTCTTAAAGTTTATACACACTTATTAATAAAATACTAATTTTCCCTATCTCTAATCACATTGGTTATTGTGTCAAATTCCAAAGAAACAAATAAACTGGATGGAGGTAATATTTTATTAAAGCAATAAAAAATTGAACAAATATTGATTCTTCATTATAAGAATAATTCAAAATACATCTCAGTTTTATAAACTTATAAACCAAAATATCAAAGATATATTATTTTGATATGTCATCAATATTCGCGAGTAAATAATTTCTAAGAACTTAATGATTTATTATAAGCTAGTTAAAACAATTATATAACTTAAAATTTAATTAAAAATATGATTATGAATATTAAAGTAAAATTTTATAATATAGTTGCTATGAATTATATGTAGTTTTGATAATTGCTGAAAATTAACAATTAGCCGTTATTCTTGTATAGAGTTGATTAAATAGAACTGGTTTTAGAACTTAATGTGAATTTTGTTAAACATTGTAGAGTTATAATAGTTTTGCAAGTGAACTAACAGCTAAGGACTTAAAAAACTAAAGATATAAGCTCAAGTTCAATTGAAATCATAATCAGTGGCGTATCCAGAAATTTAAAATTGGTGGTACAATATATAAATATATTAAATTGGGGGTAAATTATGTAAAAATATATATATAAATATTATGTAAAAAATTATTAATAATAGTAAAGATATATAAATTTATAAAGGAAAAATTCATTTTGGGGGTACACTAGTGTACCCCCAAAAGACCCCCTACATACGCCACTGATCATAATTGCTCGAGTGCGAGAGTTATGAGAAGAAGAAGAAGATTACAACTATCAGTCAGTTAAACAAATTGATCAATTGTGAAAAGAAAGTAATAACCTAAAAGTTCATAAGGAACTAACATATGGGAAAAGTTCAGCTAAGACTCTGCTCAGTTAGTTGATATCTTCATCAATCAGCTAACACAAGAATGACTCTCTCCAGTTATCCGAAGATATATGAGGTCAGAAAAATGTAAAAATTATCATTCAACAGAATACTTAGACTTATTCTTCTTAAGATTGAATATCAGTTAAATCTCATAACAATTGAATATTGTCCATTGGTTAAAAATGGTTATCCATTGACCTCTGAAATGATGAGAGAAGGTCTTTAATCCCCATGATTTACTTCATAGTTGTTAAGGAAGTATTCTTACTTAATGTTGTGTTTTGATATGCCAAACAATGTCTAGAAACCACCAGTTTAGAGTGTCTCTAGATTAGCTCTAGTATGTGCAAAATATGTAAAATCCTGTATAGTATATCAATTGAGTTGTAATAGGGCTGATCAAGACAAACTGGAAATCCTCCAGTTTGATCTCAAAAGATGATAGAAGAAACTGACTACAATCCTTAGTACCATTTTGAAAATTTTGCATGAAGAAAATTGCTAACGTTACTAGCATGAAACTGGCCAGTTTCACTCTCACCTATCATTCTCGAGCACATAGGCACAAAGAACAAGTCGACAGGAATCCTCCTGAATGCCAGACTTTAAGTAACTTTAAGAATGAAGATTACTTAAAGTCTTAAAATCTTGGTGTTGGACCAATTTTAATTCCTCAGACTGACTAGAATAGTTGTTCTGATAAACAGTACGATGTCAAAATCCTATGTCAGAAAAGCAGGAGCAGGTACAGACTTTCTACAAAAGCAACTTGTCCTTCGCAGAAGAGAGTGGCCCATAGGACATCTTCCAAATGTCTCTCAATGGCTACAAGTTCAAACCTCTCACACTCTGTATATAAATAGATGAAGTGTTCCCAGAAGAGAGGTTATCAATTCTCCCGATTCAACAATCTACAAATCTACGAGAATCGTCGCCGAATAATCAACTACAAAAACTTGCAAGTTCGAGGTTTTTTAAAAGCTCACCGTGTGTCGTCATGGACACGAGACTTGTAGCTATCAAAGCACAAGTTATTTCTTTGGTGTTCTTACTCTCCAAGCAAGAACACATCAGTTACAACTTTTCTCTAAGTTGTGATTCTTACGGACATTTCGCCAAAAGGATCGATAGTTCCGAGAAGAACCTCAAAGATCCCAATTTCCAGAGATGAGGGTTGCGTGGTGTGCCCACACTTCAAATTTGCAAGGCAAAGAAAGCAACGGTCTGGGTGAGTGAGCAAGTGGACTGGTAAACGCTGGCATTCATCAGCTTGCGATAGATCGTGGGAACCTTTGTATTCCAAAACTTAGTGTATTCGAGACTTAAGGTCTAAAGAAAGGACGTAGGGCTCTTGTATCGAAACCTCTATAAATCCCTGTGCATTTACTGCTTTATTTATTTATCGTAAGAATGTAAAACTCAATACTATCTAAGTGTTGAAGTATATCTGAAATCTAACCTTAAACTAAACTCACAATCATAAGCAGCTTTTAGAAACACAAACTCATAAGTAACAAGCAGTTTGTGAGTGCAAGTTTGTCAAGTAAATTTTCCGCTACGTGTATAAAACTCTGATCTCTGGACCAACAATAATCAAACAATTAATTAACCATATTATAAAATTCCTATTTTGGTTAATAATTATCTCCTCAAATCTCAAATTTTTAATTTATAATCTAAAGTAAGTGATCATCAAATTCTGATCAAGAACTACACCAGGACTAAACAAACCATTAGCAAGAAGATAAATTAATAAATAAGTCTATACATGAATTTATCAAAAGAATCTGAAAAATATTTAGCTACTCAAAAAAACTGAAATTAAAAAACGTAACTGAAATATGAAAAAAAATGTCAAATTAAGTTGCATAAATTAAAATACTTATAAGAAGGAAGAATTTGAATCCAAGTTTGTCAGGCCTTGAACTCTCTCAACTTCAAGAATAACTTAAAAACTAATTAAAAATTCAAAAAAAAAAATTGAAAAGTAATCCTAAAACTCAAGCATAAAGAATCTATTTGTACTAGTGGTGAGATACTAGAAAAATAGTAAAAATATATAAAGGAAAGTGGTCCTAAAAGGAAAGATAACAAAAAAAAAATGAGACTTTTCCGCATTCTGCATTGACCAATGTGCGTATAGTGATTTTTTGTGAGACTGACGCAAGCAACTTTCTTGTGCATCGACTGCTACAGAGTGTATCAACCGACACAACTTCAATTATGAATTTGATCTTCTTTTGGCCTTTTCACTTATTACAAGTCACGAAAACCTACAAAACTTCACCACCACAAACCTAAAACATATATACCTAAACTAATTCATGCAAAGAATAACATAAAGCAATAACAAATACTAAGAAAATAAACTATACAACTATAGATAAACAAGTAAATATATGAACTTATCAATCTGTAAACCTTACAAGATAGAATAACAATGAATGCCTAAAAAACAGAAATATCTTACAATAATTACATTTCAAATGAATTGAAATGAAATTACGTTACATAATATGCATGGTATATGATAAAACATATAAATAAATTTAAAAAATATGAAATAAGATTCTATAATGGAAAACTATAATTTAGGTTTAAGAAAATAGAAGCTGATATCATATGTTCCATGCGACCACCAACTGTAGTGTGTGCAGGGCCGGCCCTGAGACCGTGCGAGAGGTGCGCCGCACCGGGGCCTTTGGATGAGAAGGGCACCATTTTTAAAAAATATATATAGTAGTAATATTATGCTAATTTATCTTAGTACAAATCTTTTAAAAAACTAATAAAACACTTAATTTTTAGCTTAAATAAGTATATTAACAAAAAACTATAATTTATATTTATCCTAACCCAAATATTTAGTTCAATATAAATTAAAAAATTACACAAGATATTAAGATTTATTTGTTTAATTATATGAGTATGATTATATCTATTCCTTATTAAAAACAAATATATACAATCATCGTCACATAATTCACCACAAAAATTTCATTCTTCTAAAAAATGAAATGTCTCATCATCTACAAGTTACGATTGTTAGATAATTATTCATTTCTTTTTGGATAAATATATGACGTTTATCTATGATGAGTTTTGTCAAATTTCACAACTGCATGGTTTAAATTTTTTTGTGCACACATAGTTTGACTAGTTTACTTGCATAGTTTAAAATTTTTACATGTTATTTTGTTTCATTTTGTTTAGAATTTAGTTAGTTTAATTTAATTTTGTTAACAACTGTTGTTTCATAAACTAAACACAATGTGATACATATCTTTTACACTGTTTTAGATATATTGACTTATTTAAAAAGATTGAATAGTTGAGATATTTTTTCAAAATGTAAATTATTGAAATATTATTTGCGATCCACTATGTCACAAGAAAGATTGAGTGAAATTGTTTTGACATAATATTAAATATTAAATTTTATTAATATTTTTATTTATAATTAAAAAAAACAGGAGCACCGTTTTTCTTGTTCGCACAGGGCCTCCAAAATCACAGGGCCGACCCTGAGTGTGTGAGCAGAAACGTGGCGACATATAGAAGGTTTGTTGGCCTGTCTGCCACCATCACTAATCTTTGTGCATTTCATTTCACGTGAATTTATTAATTTCCCTCACATTTTTTGCATTTCATTTCCCTACTCATATTCTTTTGCTACGTTTCCACTGAAAGGGAAATATGCAACATACCGTTTGAAGCAAAGTCCATCAGTCCGAAAATCTAATTTAATTACCCACAAAGACACCTCTGTCGATTAAAAAACTCTTTTGAAGGATTATTTCGAAAACCTTACTTGAAAAATTACTTATGAGGACTTGGTTATCAGTATGTCCCTTCGGCGTATAGTAATTTAAGTATCTTGCATGTAATTTAGAGATTATAGATTTGGACTTTTTAAGAAATATCTGAATGTGCGAATGAGTGAGTATATTTACATTAATATATTACTACGGGAGTGTTATAGTGTTAACCACCGCCGCAAGATCCTTTCTCGCCCTCGCAGATACTGGTGAAGATTGAAAACTGTAAATCAGATTTTAATGGCATTTAGTGTTTTCTTTAGGCCGCTCTTAACATGTCAAATTCTTCAACCTGCTTATTCATGTTCGTCTCTCATCCCAAAATCTTAATTTGTTAACCTCGTTTTAAATCCCAATTTGTCAACCTCATTTTCACTGTAAGTCTGTCACACCCACCGTATTCTTTTATTCTTTCTCAATTCTATCCAAAACTTGTTGTGTTCTCGAAATTCTGCAACACCTCAAAGAAGCCATCCTTTTAATTTTTAATTATTTCTATCGAATAATATGAAGTAGTTTGATGAATTGTAACAATGTGTGAGTTTCTAGTTTTTGTTTTAAGGGTGACATAAATATATTATTTGATCATTGATGTACGCCATTAATCTGGAAAAAAAAAATGGAACCATTAGCATTTGAATTTTGGTAGAAGATAGTGAAGGTTTTTGGAGAGTTAATTTTTATTTTAATGTGAGTTTTACAGAGGCTTTATTTCATGGGGCTCCATGTTTGAACATCAGTTTTCCAATAAAATTTTAATTAATAATATAAGGGTAAAATTGAAAGATTATATTTTGTTTTTCTAAAGGGCTGTAGGGAGAAAAATTATGACTGCGTTTAAAATTACCCTTTACATATATATGATTTTGATTGTAAATATGGTAGAGAGATTTTAGGAGGTAGTTATAGAGAAAATATATTTGGAATATGTTAATTACTATAAAACCGTTAATGTAATTAAAAATAATTTTATTAAGTAATAAAATTAAATTAAATATTAAATCTGGACCGTTCAAAATTCAAAATTAAAGGTCACAGATTAATTCTTATTTCACATATGAAATGTGGTTCACATATGATTACAACTTTATATTACTATTAAAAAATGTCATAGAATTCTATCATTTACGAAAATTTGAACCGATGCACCAATTACGAAATTTGATCTATAATCGAGGTGGCATAAGTGAGGCTGAGTGAACCAAGATGTCTACCCCATCCCATGAAAATGTCACAAATGGACAAAAACCGGAGCCTCTTGATGCCTGTAGGCCCTTACGAAATTCTCTTGAACTAAAAATAATACTTCCTCGTCCCACCTCAATTGTCCTACATTCCTTTTTCGTCCGTCCCACTTCAATTATTTCATTACTTAAAAAGACAATTTTTTCACACTCAATAATAAAATATTAATTTCACTCAATTTATTTTACACTCACATTCCTTGGACAATTCAGCCGGGACGGGGGAGTATTGATTTTGTTTCTATCTTATACTAAAATAATTTTATCGCTTTATTAGATAACCATACAAACATTTTAGTTGCCGCTATAGGAATGTTTAGTTTTTTTTTTTTGTCAACTCAGACATCAAATCTAAAACTTCTTGATTTTGAAATCTAATATTTGAGGTTTTTTCCACCGTTCAATTAAAGAAGCACGTCGTTGTAATTTCTTAAAGTAAAGTGAAAAAGAAAATAGAACTAAGGATTTATATGTATATTGAATGGATCGAGTATTAAAAGAGAGTTTGTGTTAAGGAAGAATGAATCTATACAATTAATCTTAAAAAATAATAGTCATCTTCAAATTTTTTTCCAAAATCTTATGCATTAATTGATTTATAAGTTACATTTAAAATAATGTGTATTATACTATTTTTATAAAGATTTATTTTGATTGTTAATGTAATAAATTTAAGGGTTGAGCTTTAACTTTAATTTATATAAGGTAATCTCTCAGATGAGACAGTCTCATCATTTTAATTGTGAAACAAATTTAATGATGTATTTTTTTTTTGTTGCAACCAATGTAATTTTTTACAGTTTAAAAAATAATATATTAAAAAATAAAATAATATATTTATCTTATTGAAATGATGTATTAAGGTCCGTCTCATAATAAAAAATGATGAGACGACCATCACTTAGGAGACCAACTCTTTATATAATAATTATATTAATGAATAAGAATTGTAACTATTTTCAAATAATTTGCTAACAAATTTGTAGAAATACTTTTGTTAATTATATATCTGTTGTAACGCCCCTCGTAAATTTTAAATGTATTTATCGAATTTCCGACATTTATATTTTGTCATCGAATTTAATTCGAAGCTATGCGATCGATTTGAATTGAAAATTCATCTTTTTGGGCATTTATTTGATTTCCAATCTTATTTCAAGGAGGATAATTAAATATTAAATTAATAATTAGTATCGATAATTTACTCGATGACCCGACAATTTAGTATCGGGATAATATCGATCGATAAATATTCGTGAGTAAACGAAATATTACGGTCTCCCGTGCAATGACGCGAGGAGATGTGGAGTTGACGTGAGGTGATGTTAAAGTGACCGATGTGACAAGCGAATGACAACCACTTTAACCTTTTTTACTTTCGGTAATTCCGAAATTACCCTCGCCTCCCTTCTATAAATAGAAGGCTTCATTTACAAGTTTTACTTTTACTTCTTCTCTCAATAGAGCCAAAGAAATTCCGGCGAACCTCCGGCGAAATTCCGGCGAGCTCCGACGAAGCTCCGGCGAAGTGATTTCAAGGTAAAACTATACCTTTTCGGAACCCTCTCTTCGTTTCCTTTCCGTTTCCAACACCCTTTCTTTCGTTTCTCCATGTTTAGAAGTTGAGATCGAGTAAAGATAGTGTTGATCAAGCTCACGAAGCTCAAAGAACGTCCTAGAGGTATAGATCGAACCTCCCTCTAGCTATTTTAACGATTTAAGCATGTTGTGATTTTTGCCCTAGTTGATAAATGTTATGATCTAGGCTTGATATTGAGTTTATGAGTACGTATGCATGTTTAGCATGTTGTATTATGAGCCTAGAAACAATATATCGACCTAGGAATCGATTTGTGTTGATTTTGGAGCATTTTTGGTATATTTGTCCAATATGGTAATATTGCGGTTGAATCTCGATTCCAACATGTTTTGATAGTTTAAATCATGTCTAGACTCGTTATACTTGTTAGAAAACCATTTGGTGTTGTTAGAAATCGATTGGATGAGCCCGGATAACCGTTTGAGCCAAAAACAAGAATTTCCGCAGGAAGGCATTTTAGCCTCTGTTTCGGCCGATATAGACTCCATCTCGGTCGAGATGGCTATATCGGGCGAGATGAAGCCATCTTGGTCGATATGTCCATATCGGTCGAGATGAACTTCATCCCGGTCGAGACGACCAATTCCATTTCATTTCGGTCGATTTGTATTCATTTCGGTCGATTTCATTTCCATCTCGGTCGATATGCTCATATCGGTCGACATACATCTCATCTCGGTCGATATGCTCATATCGGTCGAGATACATTTCATTTCGGTCGACACACCCATCTCGGTCGAGATGCATTCCATCTTGGGCGAGACAGAGTGAAATTTCCCACATTTTGTTCTTTCTTCGACCGATTCGATTTATCTTTCATATCTTTCGATACCCTTTATACCAATCAACTCAAATGACATTTCCTTAAATTCTAAACACTTTATTCGATTAATTCAAATCCAAATTGGTTTCGTTTGATATTCCTTGTATCAATCGATGAAGAAATGTTATCTTCCATAAATTCTCCGAGAATCTTTTCAATTTGATTTGTTTGACTGAACTTTTGTTACCCGAACTTCCTTTGAAGCCTATCAAACTTGTTGAACCTTAACCTTTGAAATCTTAATTCGATCTTTATCTAAGATCGAGAATTTCCTCGATTATTTCATTGAAACAACTTGATGAGTTCTTATACTCTCAAGCAATGTACGATGATTCATAATGAATATGAAACATCTTTCAATCTTAAACTCTTGGAAGTGCATAGTCACTTGACGAAGTCATTTGTTTTGATCAATCAAATCGAACTATTATTCATGCTTCTCGAATTAATGCTCGATATTGAATCACGAGCTATTGAATTAATGTTTGACTACCATGTCCGTCAAACTAAATTGACAAAATCATTCTTTTATATCCTTATCTGATGGCTCAAACGTGAGAAGTCCAAAATCGATTAAGAGTCTAGAACTATTTGATGAGTTAGATTTTAAATAAAGCTATTATCCCTTGAGGATTTACTCGTAATCCTTATGTGATAGGGAAAGGGAAGGAGAAGATCGATATCTAGATCAACCAATTGCATAACCGCACCTACTCAAGGTGGGCTTTCTTTACCCCTATATAGTGGGCCAAATTAAAAATATGAAAACAATGTTTTTCTTTTCAAAGCATATCAAGCATGAAATGAAATGTTTTGTTTTAAACTGCTTTGTCATTGCCTACTGTTTTATGTTTGCTATCTGTCCTCTCAGTGGGGGAACCCCACTCAGAGAAGAACATCAAACGTATTCAACGTGGATGTTGACTCCGCGTATTGCGAGTCTTATCGATCGTACCCAGGTAGTGAAAGAGATACCTTGGGTTAGTGCACTATGATGCTGACATGCTAGGGGTCATGCCCTACTCGGACTAGCATCGTGACTGTGGTAGGTGGCCACCTCCCAGTCACACAATCATTTGCAGATAGTTTAACTAGTGAAAAGGAGCATGCTCATTCATGAAATGTTTTGGTGCAATGGGAGGATTTCAAACTTAAAACCCCATGTGCGACCCGTTTAAAAAGGCATGACAAACTTATATATATGTATGTTTTCGGGCATGTGTTCACTAAGTACAATTTGTACTTAGCCCCTCGCATTATTTCTAAAATGCGCAGGTTAAAAGAAGCTTTTGGAGCAAGAGTACGAGGTAGCAGAGGAGTGGAGTTGAAGATTCTTTTTGTAATAGTTAGATGCGGAAGTGTGTATCTTCATATACATACTTCCTTGATAACTTTCCGCTGCTAAACTCAATGTCTTTTGATTAGACTTTTGTTAACATTAATTCTGTTAAAACTCTGATATTCGATCCACTCAAGAAGCTACGATCCCTTCTTGAGGAGGCACACCTCTTATATCTTTTGCTTAACTTGGGACAAGTGTGATGATTCTCTCTTATTTGCTTGAACTATTCTTGTTATTTGATATCCCAAGTGCAAGTCTCGTACCCGATGTGCCTCATTTCTTTGAATATTGCCATATTATTAAATCGGGGCGTGACATCTGTATTATGAAATAAAATTATGTATTTAATTATCGCAGATATAAAGATAGTTATTATAGATAAAGTGGGAGTAGTTGGTGTTGGTAAACTCAAAGTAATGAGCAAAGGAGTTGGAAGGTGATATGTGCTGAAGTTAGATACTTAAAAGACTTTTATGACAATATTCTTATTAATCATTAACCACGAATAAATAAAACTATAACATATTAATATGTATACAAAAAAAAAACTACAAATATAATCTAAAATAAACCATTTAATCCTAATATGGTGCACTTGTCTTGAAAGTGTAGAGGTCTCGGGGAGTTTCGAATTTTGAATTTATAAATTTTTAGTTATAAATAAATGTTTTTACTATTATACCCTAAATAATTAACTATATTTTAAAAAAAATAAAATGTATTAATGAAATTCCACCTCACACAAATATCTTTATTATAACTCGAACTCATGATTTATAAATACAAATGAAATGCTCAAATTACTTGCATTATGAGTTAAGGTGGTGTATTGTATTTTGATATGTAGCTCATTTACCGCCTTAGTTTTACTCGTCATTTATTAGGAGTGACAAAGTTTTTTTTTTTTTTTAGAATAAAAGCAATTTCATTACTCACACTACCACCCCTTGTGATAGCATCAGCTATCACAAGAAGTACAGAAACGAGAAGATGTAGAATCAGACATTCTAGCACAATTAGCTAATAAATAAGCAACTAAATTATCTTGTTGGCGGATCCATCTAAATGAGATATCCTCAAAAAACATCACAATCTGGAGAATGTCTGCGATTACGGTGCCGATCGAATTATAAGTCAAGTAGAAATATAGGTGTATTGTGTATATATTTATATCCTAAATTTGTGAAGATATAATTAAATTAAATGGGGAGATAGATAATTATGGATGATATTGATTGATAGCGGTGTATGATAGGAGTCGGTCTCTATAGTTAGATTCGGATTTGCCAGCCAAAATAAGGCGTTCAACCACTCAATTTCTTGGCGTGTACAACTCATTATCTCTATTCAACTAAAAGGGTGCAGTTCATTCACCACCAAACATTATTCACAATTTATATTATATATAATGACGCACTTATTCTATATATATTTATGCATAAGTTTCTTTTTAATATATAAATTATAATAACATATTAAATATACTAATTATATACATATATAATTGATTCGTGTGGCCCACTATATCTTTTAAAGTTTTAGATATAATCTCAACAAACACGTTTATATTGTTTGCACTTTGCAGACAACCACCTCCTTTATCCTTGTGTTTGCCAGTTAATATGCAACTAAAGAAAAGATCTTCAAGATTATGATAACTCATTTCTGCCAATCATAAATATTTCATCATACGGATCTAATGATTTTTTACAAAGGCAAACAATTTAAAAATAAGAGAAATAAAGTTGTATGGAATCTCAAAATTAGCGTCAAGCTCAAACCTAGCATTCACGTATGAAGGGAAAAGCTTTGAGGATGCTACAAATTAAGCGACCTACTAATGCATTAATTTGTCGTATTAATAAGGGGCAGATCTAGAAAATTGTAACTGGAGATACAATATATGAATAAAATTAAATTATGGATATATTATATAAAACTTTATATAAATAAATAATAATAAATATATAAATTTAATAACAAGAAAATAAAAATTTAAGGGTACAAATGTATCCAAAGTTATACATAGGTATGCCTCTGATATTAACAGCAACACCAATAAAACCTTCTCAACCAGTCTAAGACGAGTGACTGATCCTAATGAGCTTCTCCATTCAACACACAACTGATTCTACAAACCGATATAAGCGAATGGCCGAACTTACGGCCACAATGTTTGAGACTTGACAATTAGGATAGAAAAACACGATATATATTAATCATTATTAGAATAGCACTTGATGGACGATAAAAATATGATATTAATCCAAGAAGCATATGCATCGCTATTATTGGCACATCAACCTTAATCGACTCCGTAATTATCGTGATCGAACAAATAAAGATTGGCGATCCATTGCGGAAAAGATGGAAGGGTTGGGTATTATACTAGGATTAGTTTAGATACAATATGATGTAGTGAGCTCTCTCCTTGTGCTTAAAAAAGGGGACCCTTTTAATTTCTAAAGAGATTATTCTTTTTACACAATCAAATAAAAATGTTGTTCCAATAATCACTCCGACCCAACTCGAATTGAGGTGCGTGCGTAATTTACTATGAGAAATCTTAACTGTAATTACAACCAGAATGTTGGCTCAAAATGCCAAGATGAACGGATCGAGACAGAGTCCATGCCAGGGGCAACGCTAGAAACGTCCACACAGATTGTAACTGAGAGAGAAAGATAACTTGAGCGAAAGGTTAATCTACTCGATGCAATCATGATCTAGATGTAGGAACTAAGTCTACAATAGATAATGTGAATTATCTTTTATTATTTCTTTGCCCTTTAGATTGTTCTTAGGGTATTAAAATAAATACCAGACATAATAAAACGGACGAAGCTATGCATGCTCCTATTAATATTTAATTGCAGAGGATGAATTTACGGAATACCTGAACTCCAGCTTTTGATTTCTTGAATATGGATGGCGATTGTGATTTGACCACATGAAGGGATCGTTCAATGCTGATTTGTGTTTTGTTGGTCCCGAAATCAGAGTAATAAAGTAAACAGCGGAAGTTTAAAATTCTTGCACTTGACTCTAAAAACTAACTTGACTCAGTTTTCAGTTTATCAAAAACTCAGTTTAAGCTCAGAATGTGTTAAGTAAGTTTCAAGTTATACGCTTCAATACTTAGTCAAGTATTGAAGGTTTCAAAGTAAGTATGAAAACTTAGGATGCAGAAACATAATTAAAGCGAGTAAATAAGACAGAATATTTATAGGGGTTCGGAATCAAAGTCCTACGTCCACTCTTCCGAACTTAATCGGGAATCCACTAAGTTTTAATTTTACAAGTCTTCTCACGATCGATGGACAGCCCGTCGGAAGCCTCCGTCTATCGGTCTGATGTCCTCACTCGCCCAGAAACTCCTTGTAAGTCTGATCCTTCGTCAGGTTGAAGTGAGGACGCACCCCGCATTCTTCTTCCTGGATGGTTGGATGTTTGCTCGTTCTTTCCAGAACTCAGTATGGTTGCCTATGCCCGTCGGAATCAGATTCCCAGAATAGGAATGGACTGCTATGAATATAACTTCAGAAAGTTATTTTCACTAAGAAAAAGCTTCAGCTTAGAGCTTCAGCCTCATGCAGTTAGACAGATGCACCAATGTGAATAACTTAAGTTAGAAACTTAAGTCTCGTGTATGAAGTACACGAAATTTCAAAGAGCTTGAGTAGAAAGTTGGACAGAGTGATGACTTATCTTTGCTTGAGAGTCCGTAACCTTTTCTGGTTGAATCATTGAGCTATTTATCGGTGTTGGTCGATAATTTGAATTTCTGCCCGTTAGACACGTCGAACCAGCCATTAGAGACAAAGATTGGGTCGTCCAATCAAAGTCATTCTTCCTGCTCTGTTCTGCTCTGCCATCTACTTTTGCTTTTAGCAGTACACTTTCTACCTGCTCTTGTCGGACCTTGACTTTACTTTGAGATGACTCAAGTCTGACTTCGAACACTTGTGTTTCACGTGCTCTTGAATGTTGAAACTGAAAAGTGACATTTCCAAAGTCAGTTTCAATTTTCATCTTACTTTGGATAACTCATTTTTCAGAAACTAAGTTTCTGGCCTTACTAAGTTTCAAGCATGGGAGCGCTGTCTTCAGAACTTCAAGTTTCTTAGTTTCTTCTCTTCAAGTACAGAAACTTGATTCTTGACATATCGAGCTTTTGTCTTTTGATTTCTAACAATTTCCCCTTAGAGACTTAGTCTATGTTTGCACGATCTTCAACTTAGTTTCTAGTCTATTACAACTCGATTGATCCTATACAAAGATTACATTCGAAACTCTAGAAACTTAACATTGATGTAAGTTTTGACACATCAAAACATCAAATTTAGGAGTGAACTGAAACTCAGTTCCTAACATGTTCCAACATATCTGATCTCCTGATTTGTTTCCCTTGCTCCTCAAGAATCTGTTGATGATATGCTATCGAATTCCACCAATCCCCAAGAAAGTCGATCAACTTTATCGATTGGAGTAGCCGCCACCATTTTTCTCTCCCTATTATGTACTTACGTACTAAATATTGTGTTGTGTGAACTATATTTGATCTGATCAGAGAAGGGGTGTATATATATAGTGTTAGGGTTTTGTAAACCCTAGCACTAATGGGCTCAAGTAGTTTGTGGGTCAGACCAGGGACCAGATGCAAATAATATTGTGGATCATCCTTATTAATTAATTCTTTCTTGTCCAACTCAAAACATAATTAATTAATAAAACATTAATTTTCTCTCACTAAGGAAATCAATGATGACCACCCGTTTATTTACACGTTATATGGAATGAGTTGCATTAGACTTGAATGATCTACATATTTAAGATTCCGGATATTCATTAATTAATTTAACATATGAAAATTAGTCATAATTAATTTTAAGAGTAGTACCACTAACTCCTTTTCACTTATGCTTTTATTAACAATTAAACCTATAGGTCTAGCATAAATAGCATTGTGAGCTCGTCAGGGAATATCCCCATCCTAGAACGAATATGATTACCTACATGTCCAGCCTAAGCAGGCCATAGACAAATTGCCAACACCTAAAATGCAAAATTATGAGTACATGTAAAATTCGCTACCATAACAAATCAAACTATGGTCAACTTGTGTGTACCCCTTAGCCTTCCATTAGGTTTAAGATAATAGCAAGTATATCAAGATCTGACTCATTCATAAGTCAATCCACTTATGAAGACAAGTGTATAAAACATTTTATTTTTATAAATACACTTTTAGTATACAATCCCAACACTGGATCATTAGGGTTGTGCACCCAAGACGACCATCACATGCAATAGCTATGCTGACTCACAATTCACTATTGATAATATTGAGACTGATATCCTTGCGCGATTCTCCCCGCCTACTTTTGTGCTATATGATGACACGACTAACCCCGAGGATCACATGACCCCCTCTATAAGTAGAATAAGTCACGTCATCGATCCTAGACCCATAACCGAGTCCCTATATTTAAATCAAATAGAACATCAACATATTA
Organism: Plectranthus barbatus; assembly: GCA_026898455.1. Classification (NCBI taxonomy): domain Eukaryota; kingdom Viridiplantae; phylum Streptophyta; class Magnoliopsida; order Lamiales; family Lamiaceae; genus Plectranthus; species Plectranthus barbatus. Next base: position 12,864 of record JAPKLW010000234.1, on the reverse strand, counting down.
TATATATATATATATATATATATATATAGGGAGCGGATCCAGTGAGAAAATTCTTAACGTGAGAAAGTGAGAAAGATGCTTGATTGCATTCACGACATTGCTTGATTGTATTCAGGTCGTTGCTTGATTGCAATGTTGCTTGATTGTGCTTTAGTTGTTGCTTGATTATTTTGTTGCTTGATTGCATTTTAGTTGTTGCTTGATTCAATATCAACCATTGATTTTTTTAGATCTGATAGATATGATTCATTCTTTTTTCTCACATGGGGATTTTTTTTACATGATCCCTCATATATATATATATATATATATAGGTTAGATCATATGAGAATAGATGTTAATGTAAGAAATGAGAATAAATCTCAGGCATTGATTGCACAAGATCTGCAGTCATGCTTTAATAATTTTCGTTTTCATTTTATCCTCCCCGTACTTCATCATTACATATTTAAGGATATATTTGTCATTTAACCTATTTTAATTATGGTATCTCCCTCAAGTAAACATTTTTCTTTTTTTGTTTCCTTCTTTCACACGATTTGGATCTGTAATTCCTTTTCTTTTCAATTTTCCATGAGATTTTGATTGTCTTGTTGAATAAGTTTTGATATTTCTCAATATTAATTCGTCTTCGTCTTCGTCTTCGTCTTCGTTTTATCCTCATTAATTCATATATATGATTTGGCGATCAGATTCTGGTTTTGATTGGTTCTTAAGGTTTGATTCGAAGTTTTTGTGCTTATGTTCACGTTTCTTTCTGGTTTTCTGATTTGTATATCATATGTGTTTCACTTGTTTGAAACTTTTTGAATGATAATTGTTGATTATTGTTTCACGAGACTGTTTTTCATATATTGCTTAGAGAGTTTTTGTTTTAAACAGTTTTGGAAGTCTTTCATTTTTAGTATTGCGTTATTCATCTGTTGTGATATTATGTTCATTATTTTTTTTGTTAGCTTCTGATCACTGTAATTTCTACAGATTAATTATAGAAATAGTGGCAAATAAATTTGTAAACCCTAAGGTTATCGATCCAGGGGAATGAAATAACGAAAAAATCCTAAATACTAAATCAGACGTTCTTAAAATACTGGTTAGGAAAATCAGATAAAAAGTTTTGGTGTTTTGAAAATCGCAGTACTTGCTAATGAAAATTAAACAGGAAATTGAAAAGCTTTTGAAATCAAATAAGAGAAGCACAGATTCCAGGGATATCTACCTATCAAGTATAACATGTATGAATGAATTGATTAATTCCCAATTTTAATTCCTCTTCGTAGTGAAACATCAGAAAAGTATTACGAACCTCTTTGTCTGACAATTCGTAAAGTAGATTAGTCAATTACCTATCTCCGCTCGGTCTCAAGATAAATTAACTAACTCCAAAGATCTACAGATTTATTCCTACAATTAATCTCCTTCAGTTACGACAAGAAATAAAATTATATTGTGAAAATCTCTTTCGATTGAAAACTATTACAGTTACGTCTCAAGTAATCAACTAGATAATCTTAAGATGTGGCCAACAAATCAAGATTATGAATAAGCACAGATTTCACAAACTACGAAGGGAAAGGGAAAATAATTCAATCAATCAAAACATGTATACATTGATAGTTCGAAACCCTAGAATCTGAGAAGGGATTTAGCCA
>JAPKLW010000233.1:724058-738967 GCA_026898455.1 Plectranthus barbatus | reverse complement strand
TTGCAGGGATTGCAAAACCTGCGGAAACCAGTGGGAAGTGAGCAAAGCATCTATTCAGGAAACAAGATGCCTTCACATGTGGAAGCAGTGGGGACTTGCAAGCTGGTTTTAAGCAGTGGTTTCATTTTGGTTTTGGAAAAGACTTTTTATATTCCTAATTTTGCTAGGAATTTAATTTCAGTTTCTAGACTGGTATCTTTTGGATATTCCTTTAACTTCTCAGACTTTGGTTTAAGTTTGTTTGTCCCGATTTTCAGAGTATGAACGTTAGCAGCGGAAATAATGATAAAGTAAATGTTTTCTTGCACGCTGGTTACACCGCTGACTGGGACCTGTCAGCTGGTGTATCAAAACTTAGAATATTTAGCCTTGTTTGCACAGTTATTTATCAGTTTCAGAATATACTCCAACACTTGAGTGCTGGGTTTAAAATATGACTGAAGAGCAGAAAGCTGATAAATAACAAAAGGATTTTTATAGTGGTTCGATCAATCGATCTACGTTCACTCTCCAGTCGAAGCACTGGAAATTCCACTAAGAGTAATCGGTTACAGGTGTCCTACGATCTATCTCTAGCTGGTGAATGCCTTGTCCACCAGTTCACTAGATCAACCGCTCCCGGTCCTGGTTCCCTCTTCAACTCTTCTCAGCTGGCGGAGTGCGAGCACGTCACTTCAACCTCCTCAGCTAACTGGGTGTTTTAGTTCTCCCAAGAACGTAAATCTCACTACGGCAAGGTACGCCCGTAATAACTCAAGTGCTGGGATGCACAGGAGCTGCTGTGAACTCTCTCGGAAGAGAAAGAACACCTAATGAGATCTTTAACTTACAAGTGTAAAACTTGAAGTCTCGTGTTTGATAAATCAACACACGGAAAGCTTATGGAAAGCCTCGAAAGTTCTGTAAGTATTTTGACAGCGTTTTTGCTAGTTCGTGCGTAAGAATTTCGGTCTTTCGGGGGGTTTGAATGTTGACAGTTCCGACGTATTTATAGACGCGGGATCTGATTCAAACTTTCTAGCCATTTGGACTCATCCGGAAAGGTGTCAGACCTGGGATGTCCTTCTGACGGCGGTAGGTATGTTTTTCCGGAAAGGATCCATACCTTTGATCGCTTTATCTGACACAGATCTCTTTGTGTCAGAACGGCTTTATTAGTCAGTCCGAGGAATAAGATTGGTGTCTTGTGAGAGATAGACTTTAAGGTATCCCCTTCCTTAAAGTCATACTTTGTCAGTCGATTCCTCAACGAATCTTCTTTTTGTCTCTACGGCGCTGGGAGAGAGAATCTGGAATTCTGCTGGTAACATCTGACTGGTAGATCATTCTGGTGATCTTGTGCTGGCAGTCTCTGCTGGTGACTTGCCCTGGCATAATCTAAGTCTACCAAATGTCTGGATGTTAATTCTTCTTGGAATCTCCCATGACTGGTGAAATCACCGCTGGTGAATAGTGTAAGCAAGAACACGTATTCTGCTGGTAAGATTTGTCAGCCGCCTGCTGATGAAACCCTTCCCAACTGGTGAATAGTACCCAGTCATAAGCGCTTCTCATGCTGGTGAACAGTGTCAGCACGAGTCTTTGTCAGCCGCCTGCTGATGAAACCCTTCCCGACTGGTGAATAGTAGCCAGTCATAAGTGCTTCTCATGCTGGTGAACAGTGTCAGCACGAGTCTTGATCAGCTGCGACTTACAACTCAAAGACCTAAACAGGACTTTACATTTAAGACCAGATCTAGAGCTATCTAGAGACAACTGACGCTGGTAGGACTTAGGATTTGATCCACCAAAACTACAATCTATACAAATAAGCTACTGAGGGAGGAAACCTTAGACAGATTTCCCAACAAAGTTTATCACATGGATCTGATGTTATTGGTTATGGTACCTTGTCTGATGGTCTTTTTCGTTTGGACTTACTAAATGATAACAATTACACTGCTATGCATGTTCAAACAACTGTTGGTACAAAAAGATGTGTTATGAATGAAAATTCCTCAAAATTGTGGCATCGGAGATTAGGCCATATCCCTATTGAAAAAATTAAGAGATTAATAAATGATGGAGTACTTAGTACTCTTGATTTCTCCGATTTTGAGACTTGTGTAGACTGCATTAAGGGTAAGCAGACTAACAAGTTAAAGAAAGGTGCCAAGAGGAGTTCTGAAGTATTGGAAATAATTCATACAGACATATGTAGTTTTAACATGGATACACACAGTGATAAATACTTTATCACCTTTATTGATGATTACTAACGCTATATGTATCTCTACATACTCAACAATAAGTATGAAGCACTTGATGCTTTTAAAGTTTTCAAAGCTGAGGTAGAGAAACAATGCGGAAAGCAAATTAAGATTGTGAGATCAGATAGAGGTGGAGAGTACTACGGTAGATTCACTGAAAGTGGACAAGCACCAGGTCCGTGTGCTAAGTTTCTTCAGGAAAATGGGATTGTTGCCCAATATACTATGCCTAGTTCTCCAGACCAGAATGGCATAGCTGAACAAAGAAATAGGACAATATTGGATATGGTGAGATGTATGCTAGTTAGCTCCAAACTTCCTAAGTTTTTATGTAATGAAGCTCTTAAAACGGCTGTGTATATACTGAACAGGGTTCGGACAAAAGCAGTTTCAAAGACTCCATTTGAATTGAATAAGGGTTGGAAACCAAGTTTACGTCATATACGCATTTGGAGATGTCCGTCTGAAGTAAGAGTTTATAATCCTCAGGAAAAGAAGTTGGACCCAAGGACCATAAGTGGGTATTTTGTTGGATATGCTGAAAGGTTTAAGGGATACAGATTTTATTGTCCATCTTATAGCACTAGATTTGTGGAATCAAGAAATGCAAAATTTCTTAAAAATGACTCGATCCGTGAGAGCGATCAATGTTCAGATATTGGTCTGAATAGAGATCATTCAAACTCTTCCTATCACGGTTTATGTAATCGAGTGGTTGTTGTTGCCAATAATGCACCTAGAAATGAAATTCAGGTAGAGCAACAACCTATGGATATTCCACAAGATGTTGAACCTAATCAAGTAGATCATGAAGAAGCACCTCATTTTGTTGTTCAGGAGGAGAATGTTGATCAAAATCATGAACCTATTGATCAGTGATAAGCTCGTATTATTACTCACTTATCTATATTTTTCTCCATTATTTCAAGTGTTATTTGTTATGTTTTCAAATATTATTGTGCATGAGTCTATTTTGGAGGGTGTTATGCCTTTAATGGTTGATTTTGCAGGTATTTAGGGCTAAAAAGAGTTGAAATGATGAAAGAGTCGAATCACATGGAGTGCCACTTCGATTGATGCACGGGTAGTCGACCAGAGATGGAAGACGAAGCCAAAATCCTGAAGTAGGACCTCTGTGTCGATCTACAGGATTTCTATCGAGAGACACAAAGGTCGAATGTCGATCGAAGGCACGAAAGAAGAAGGAATCGACATATTAGCAGCCCTGTCGATCGACAGGATTTTTGTCGATCGACAGGAAGGCTAAGAGAAGGAATCAACATGGTTGAAGGCTGTGTCGATCGACAGGATTTCTATCGATCGACACAGATTCTCGAGAAGGCTATTTTGGCCGAGAGGAGAGAGTCACTAATTAATAATCTAGGATTTAATTGCCTAACCAACGAATGGAATCCACAAAAATCTATGTTTTCCCCATTGTTGAGTTGATTGATATTTGCATGTTGATGATTTGATAATCAACCCTAGGATCTGTGCTTTCTTTAATTGTTTTCAAAATCTTTTAATATTTCGCATTGTTCTCTTTAAATTCACAAACAAAATCCCTTTTCCAATTCCCTCAAACATCTATGATTTATTAATTATGGCTAGTACTTTGGATTTTTCGTTGCACAGTCCCTGTGGGATCGACCACCTACGGGTGTAAAAATTTATTTGCTTAATCGTTTTACTGCAGTTATCAAATTGGCGCCGTTGCCGGGGACTGTCAGATTTATCTAAATATTAGTTTATTTTCAGATCTGATGGATTGAGGTTGTATATTTATTGTTATTTTCTGTTTTATTTTCATTTTTGAAGTTTTTCTGGTTTTAATTTCGTATTTAGTTTGTTGATTTTTGTTTTTTGTTTTTGGTGTTTGATTTTTGTGTTTGTTCCTGTTCAGTTTTTCTTATTTTTGGCCTCTGTCTCGATCGACAGAATCTCTGTCGATCAAAATAGGCGCAGAAAACACTTGTGTTGATCGACAGCTTCTCTGTCGATCGACACAGTTTCTGATTTTCTATTTTTCTTTGTTTTTGTCGCAGGTTTATGAACACAAGGGCCCAGGGCAAGCCACTCGAGACTTTTGACCCAAAAATCGAGGCCACTATCAGAAAATGGAAGGGAAAAGCCAATGAAACCACTGAGATCATCATGACAAGTCCAAGCAGTTCTGATGGGGGAAATGAGACCAACCAGCCACTGATTACCCAGGAGAACGCCATCATGCTTGTCCAAGAAGTCACTCAAATGAAGGATGTTATCCGGCGACTCATGGAGGAAAGGGAAGCAGACAGACGCGAGGCCGATAGAAGAGAAAGAGAGAGAGCCCAAAGGGAGGATTCAGACGATGAGGACCCCAATGCAATGGCCAGGAAGTACAGACCGCAACCAAAAAATGAGGGATTCGTTATTGGCTTCACTTCCAATAACTTTGAACTCAAGACCGGCCTGATACAGATGGTTCAGCAGAACCAGTTCGGGGGCCGAGCAATGGAGGATCCGTACACCCACCTCAGGATGTTCGTGGAGGTGTGTGAAACCATCAAGCAAAACGGAGTGACTCAGGACGTGATCCGTCTTCGCTTGTTTCCCTTCTCACTCAGGGAACAGGCGCGAACTTGGTTCACTGCTTTGGATTGCAGCAACATCTGGACATGGGCCGATCTCATATCAGAATTTCTAGCCGCCTTCTTCCCGCCTTCAGTTGTCATTCAGAAGAAGATGGAGATCCTGCAATTCCACCAAAGGATGGATGAGACCTTATCAGAGGCGTGGAACAGGTTCAACGAGATACTGCAGAGTTGCCCGGGCCATGGAGTGGTCATCGAGGAGCAGGCTCATATCTTCTACAGAGGGTTGACTGAGGAAAACCAAAAGTCAGTAGACTATGCAGCTGGAGGTTCACTGATGAGCAAGTCACCGGAAAAAGCTCTGAAACTATTCAAGAAGATGGCCCTGCATGATCAATAATAGGGGAACCCGAGAAGGCCGTAGATCAGAGTCGTGGAGGCCAAGGAGGACGACCAGTTGTAGAAGGAGGTCGAGAGATTGACAGGGGAGGTACAAAAATTAACTTCTACTAAAGCTGCTTGTGTTTCTGTTGCACAGGTTGACCCCATAGCTGATGTGAACTTCATGCATCGAGGAGGTTTCCAAAACCAGTACCGGCAAGGGGGATATCAACATTACCATCCGAGACCTCATCCTGGATTTTCCTACTCTCAGCCCAATACCACCGAGCAACTGCCTCCTGATTTTGATGTGCATGATGGAGAGATCGTGGAGAAAAATAAGGAATCACTTGAAGATGTGCTGAAGAACTACATCAAGGCCTCAGACCACAGAATGGGTGATAAACACTCATTTTGTGCATCTTCGGATGTGAATCTGCTCACTTTTGACCTTAGATTAGATCATTATGTGGTATTCTCATGCATTTTTCATATTCTTTAAGGAATTATTACGTTTGGGTTGGTTTTTGATTGTTTATCCAGATTTCACGCACAATTGAGTTGTTTATAAGATGTGATCGAGCACCATGAAGTTAGTTGATGTGTCGTTGCACCGGGAAGAGGAAAATGTGAGAAGAGATCGACGAAAAAGCTGTAAATTTCAGTCGCGACATGAATGGCGACCTAAATTGCATGAACGGTGGTCGCTGATCATGCATATGGGTCGCCAATCCCGTAAAATCCATTTTTTTTACTTTGGCGCATGAACGGCGAACGAACTGCATGAATGGCAATCGCCGTTCATGCGTTTTGGTCGCCGATCGTGTAAAATTCAGGTTTTTTGCATAGCACATGGATGGCGACCCGAGCACATGCTCGGCGGTTGCCATCGACGTCTTATGAGTCGCCGATCGTGACTTTTTGGGCAAAAATTGATCCAAATCCCATATCTTTTTGGGTGTGAACAAGATAAGTATAAATAGAGGCTTCCAAGACTAAAAAAGGTTCTCTTCCTCATTTTTTATTCGATCGTTCATAGCCAGAGAGAGGAGAAAAGAGCAGAATTCAAGGGCACAAGGCTGAAGATTCAAGATTGAAGATTTGGGTTTTTGGTTTCATGTTTTCTGTGTTTTCATACTCTATATTTCTCTGTTTTATGGAACTTAGCATGATTGACTAAGTTTTTTATGGATTCTAGGGTTTTGAAACTTGTTGGATAATTTTTTGATTGTTTATATGATTCAGTTTTCCTTTTCCACTTGTGTTTTAATAAAATCTGAGCTTTTCATTAATTGCATGATATTGGCCATTGAATGTGATTTCAATTGATAGTTTTTAAACCGAGAGGTCTAGATTATTAATTAAGACGCAGATTTGTTAAATTTAATAGGTCAATTGTCCGAGAGGAATTTGAACTGTTAAAGGGTTCTGAAAATCTAAGGTTTTATCAAGAGTAAACGTCCTTTTGCGCATCCGAGAGGAGTCACTAGGTCGTTTATTTCCAAGATATGGTTTAAAGTCCGAGAGGATCACTTGATAACATTTATGAGATTAACCCACACTTCTGGAAATTAAATTGGAATTGGGTTATATAAATAATTGATCAGTTGTTCTTCAAAGTAGATAACCCTGGAATCCTTGTTTTCTCATTTTCTCTCAAATCTATAACTTTAATTGTCTTTTAATTATTGCATTCAATATTGCCTAGGTTTAGATAAATCAAACTCTTGATTCGGATCGTCTAAATAGTAATAAAATAACTGTATTTTAGTGCTTGAGTGTATTTTGAGCCTGCAATCCTTGAGTTCGATAATTTATTACTTGCCTCTATAATGGTCTGTACACTTGCAGAATAGCGTGTTGCAAAATACGCTATCAAGATTTTGGTGCCGTTGCTGGGGATTGCATAGATCTATACTTGACACTAATTCTGTTATTGCGTCATTACTTTAGACATTAATTGCTTTATTTTTGTAATTTTTTTTTATTTCGCTTCTGGGCTGCTCACTGTTGGTTTTCTATTTCAGGTAGTACATGCAAACCAGATTTAAGGGTCCAGCACTTGAGCCAATAGATTTAGAGATCGAAGCTACCTGTCGTAGGAACTCCGCCAGAAGAAAGTTGGCATTCTTAATGGCTGACAATCAGGCAACGCAGATAGCGGAATTGTAGAAGCAGCTGCAAGAGATGAATCTGAGACTCCAGCAGCAGCAGTCTTCGGCTGCACCTCGCTAGCCGACTATTGATGAGATGTATGAGCCGATGATCGACATGCATCGTCATGCAGATTTTGGGCTGAAGGTGGACACACCGAATCTTAAATTAAGAACTGGACTGATTCAGACTGCCCAACAAAATTAATTTGGGGGGCTACCTTCTGAGGACCCCCATGTGCACATACAGTCTTTCTTGCTGCTGTGCGACACGGTCAAGCAAAATCTGGTACCGATAGACTACATCAGACAGCGCCTGTTCTCATTCACACTGCGTGACAGAGCCCTCTCTTGGTATCTATCTCTGAATCGCAGTGAGATCACTACATGGGAGGAACTATGCAAGCTATTTCTGATCCAGTTCTTCCCGCCCAGCAAGACCATCCAACTGTAGACTCAGATCACGCAGTTCAGACAGTTTGCTGGGGAGTCACTATACGAGGCATGAGAGCGCTACAAGGATCTATTGCACGCCTGCCCTTGCCATGGTTTCACTAAGAAGCAGCAGGTCTGCCACTTCTACAGGGGGTTGGACAAGGAGACTCAGAAGCATGTGAATGCTTCAGCTGGAGGGTCATTGACTGCTAGGCCACCACAGGAAGGGCTACATTTGCTGGAAGTCATGGCGAAGAGTGAGTACAACTGGCCTACAGATAGGCTGGAACGTAGGATAGCAGCAGTAGATGATACTGGGGACATGGCTGCTGAGATTAAACTAATGAGACAGGAGGTGGCTGCATCTACAAAATCTTTGGAGCAGCACCTCTCCAAGCTGGAAAATAATATGCCACCGTTTGGATTCGAGCAGGGGGGTGACATGCATATGGAGGAGGCTAATTATGTGAACTTGAGGAATTTCCAGAACAACAGGGGATATTCGGCGGGGAACAAGACCTACCATCCTAACAACAGAAATCACCCCAACTTCTCCTATGCCAATCCGAACAACGCACTGCAGCCCCCACCCAGATTCTCTGCCAACAATGGGGGTACTAGTGAGCCTAAGGAGCCAAGCATGAGAGAGCTTCTGACCCAGTTCATCTCCATATCCAATGCTAAGACCACTAAAATGGAGGGCGACATCTCTACGCTACAGACTGGTATGAGGGAGATAGGGAAGCATATGAAACAGATGGACACACAGATCTCCCAGATCGCCAATGCAGTTGGCAACTAGCACACTCCTGGACAGTTTCCCAACAATACTGTAGTGAACCCAAAAGACCACTGCAATGCCATTACTACTCGCAGTGGTAGGGGATATGAGGGCCCATCTATGCCCGTCGATACACCTGTGCAACCTGAAGTTGCACAGCCTGCTCCTGTTCTTCCTGAAGAAGAACAGACTCAAAAGAGCAAGGGAACTTGTCCTGAAGATAGTTCCAAGCCAGCTGGTCCCGTCGTTGTTCCCTTCCCACAGCGATTTGCTAAGAAGCAAAAGGAAGAGAGGTACAAGAGGTTTCTAGAGCACATGAAGAAGATCCACATCAATCTACCTCTGATTGAAGTAGTGCAGGAGATACCTGGGTATATGAAGTTTCTGAAAGATATGGTTACTCAGAAGAAGCCCTTTGGCGCGTTCGAGACAGTGAATCTGTTCGAAGAATGCAGCGCCATAATTCAGAAAAAGATGCCAGTAAAAAGGGCTAATCCTGGCTGCTTCTCTATTACCTGTGTGATTGGGGGGCAGACTTTTGAAAAAGTACTCTGCGACTCAGGGGCCAACATCAATCTGATGCCCCTCTATATTTTTAATAGACTAAAAATTGGGGATATTATACCGACTACCATCAGACTTTAGATGGCTGACAGGTCGGTGAACTACCCTAAAGGAGTAGTAGAGAATGTGCTAGTGAAGGTTGGGAAATTTATTTTCCCAGCTGACTTTGTGGTCCTAGACATGGAAGAGGACCGAAATATTCCACTCATCCTTGGGAGGCCTTTCCTCAACACTGTTGATGCCCTTATCGATATCAGGAAAGGAGAGCTCACTTTGAGGGTGAACAACAAGAAGATCAACTTCTCCATCTATAAGGCCATGGAGCGACATGACTCTGACGATTGCTTTGAGGAATGCGATATGGTTCAGGTTTTGTATCACTTTGACTCTTCTATTATTTCTACTGATTCTTTAGATTTTGGGGTACAAAATTCTGTGTATTCTTGTGATGAGCTATATGATGCCTGTGATGAGCTGCTAGAGTCTGTTCTAGCATTAGATGGTGCAGGTGAGAAGAATAAGATGGAAAGCGCCCATTTTCTGAAGTTACGGAGCGAGGAGGAAGAAGAAGAGGCTCGCAAGAAGGCTCTGAGGTAGGAGGAAAAGAAAGAGCCGCCAGTACTGGAACTGAAGCCTTTATCGGATCATCTGAGGTATGCCTACTTGGGGGAAAATGATACCTATCCGGTAATTGTATCTGCTACCCTATCTTCTAGTCAATTAGATAGATTATTGAGAGTTTTGAGAGACCACCAATCTGTTATTGGGTGGTCGTTATCTGACATCAAGGGTATTAGCCCTTCTATCTGTATGCACAGGATTTTATTAGAGGATGGATACAAACCGAAGGTGCAGCCGCAGCGAAGTTTGAATCCTATGCGGAAGGAGGTACTCAAGTTGTTGGATACTGGCATGATCTATGCCATTTCAGATAGTGAGTGGGTAAGCCCCACTCAAGTGGTAGCCAAAAAGGGAGGTACTACTGTCATCAAGGACGAGAGTGGTCAGGAGATAGCTCATAGGCCGATTACTGGCTGGAGGATGTGCATCGACTACAGAGCACTTAACAATGCTACTCGTAAGGACCATTTTCCTCTCCCTTTTATTGATCAGATGTTAGATAGGTTGGCTGGGTATGAATTTTACTGCTTTCTAGATGGTTATTCTGGATATAACCAAATTGCTATTGCCCCTGAGGACCAACATAAATCTGCCTTTACTTGTCCCTATGGTATTTTTGCATATAGACGGATGTCTTTTGGGTTATGTAATGCGCCTACTACGTTCCAAAGATGCATGATGTCTATTTTTAGTGGACTTGTTGAGAATATTATGGAAGTGTTCATGGATGATTTTTCTGTGTTTGGTCATTCACTCGATAATTGCCTGGAAAACCTGATTACCGTCTTGCGGCACTGTCAAGAAACTAACCTGGTTTTGAATTGGGAGAAGTGCCATTTTATGGTGCGAGAGGGCATTGTCCTCGGTCATAAAGTTTCTGCTGCAGGTTTGGAGGTGGATCGCGCCAAGATTGTGGCGATCTCCAAGCTGCCACCCCCCACCAATGAGAAGTCGGTGAGGAGCTTTCTGGGTCACGCAGGCTTCTACCAGAGGTTTATCAGGGAGTTTTCTAAAATCTCTAAACCTCTGAGTTCTCTACTTATGAAGGATGCAAAATTTGTTTTTGATGAATATTGTTTGCAGGCCTTTGAGAAGCTAAAGCTGGCCCTCACAACTGCTCCAGTCCTTATCTCACCAGACTGGTCAGAGCCCTTCGTCCTGATGTGCGATGCCAGCGATTCTGCAGTTGGGGCTGCCCTGGGACAGACAAGGAACAAGATTTTCAGAGTTATACATTATGCCAGCAAGACCTTGGATGAAGCCCAGATCAATTACACAACTACTGAGAAGGAGTTGCTGGCGGTGGTGTTCACTTTCGATAAGTTTCGGGCTTATTTGGTTGGGGCAGAGACGGTGGTGTATACGGATCATGCTGCGATCCAGTATCTGTTTGAGAAGAAGGAGGCAAAACCGCGACTGATCCGGTGGATCCTGCTGCTACAGGAGTTTGATGTGGAAATTAAAGATCGTAAGGGGTGCGAGAATGTGGTAGCAGACCATTTATCTAGGCTGGAGAACCCGGTGGAAGGAGATGATCCCCAGATTTGGATTACTGAGGTATTTCCAGACGAGCAGTTGCTCGTAGCTGAGGAGGTAGATCCATGGTATATGGATCTGTCAATTATCTGGTTGCATGTGTTCTACCACCTGATTTGTCCTCACATCAGAAGAGGAAGTTCTTGCATGATTGCAAGTTTTACTACTGGGATGAGCCATTCCTCTACCGCTGCTGTGCTGATATGGTGATTAGGCGGTGCATTGGGATGCAAGAGCGAGAGCAAATAATGGGGGACTTTCATTTGTCCCCATACAGAGGCCACTGTGCGGCGAACAGGACAACCATAAAAATCCTCACCAGCGTTTTTTATTGGCCTACTGTTTACCGCGACTGTCAGAAGTTTGTGGCCAGTTGCGATAGATGCCAGAGGATGGGAAACATCTCGAAGAAGGATGAGATGCCTCAGAAGTACATGCTCGAGATCAAACCTTTTGATGTATAGGGCATCGATTTCATGGGACCCTTCCCTAAGTCCTATGGATATCAATACATCCTTCTAGCTATGGATTATGTAACCCGGTGGGTTGAGGCAATCCCCACTGTGACTAGTGACTCGAAGGTGGTGCTCAAGTTTCTACAAAAGCACATCCTAACTCGTTTTGGAGCACCTCGAGCACTGCTGAGTGATGTAGGGTCACACTTCAAGAACAAGTGGCTGGGGAATCTGCTGGCAAAATATGGAGTTCACCATAAGATTACATCTCCATACCACCCCCAGGCCAATGGGTAAGCTGAGTTGGCTAACAGAGAAATTAAGCAGATCCTGGAAAAGTCTGTGGTTTCCAGGAAGGATTGGGCTACTCGCTTGGATGATGCTCTATGGACGTATAGAACTGCATTCAAGACTCCAATTGGTATGTCGCCGTATCAGTTGGTATTTGGGAAGTCATGCCATCTACTAGTGGAACTAGAGCATACTGGGCAGTAAAGAAGATCAATTGGGATCTGAAAACTGCGGCGGAGCAGAGGTGTCTGCAACTGACTGGGCTGGAGGAGTTCCGGACTGAAGCATACGAGAGTTCTAGGCTGTACAAGGAGCGCGCAAAGAGATTTCATGATCAGCGCATTCGCCGCCGCGACTTCACGCCAGGGGATCAGGTACTTTTATTTAATTCCCACCTCCGTTTGTTTCCTGGAAAACTTAAGTCTAAATGGACTGGTCCATATTTGATTCAGAAAGTCAATTCTAATGGTACTTTGGAATTACTGGGTTCTGATGGCACACACTTCACTGTCAATGGTAATAGAGTCAAAACTTATGTTCAGTACGAGTCTGTGTCGGTCATTTGCGAGCTTCACCTAGTTGATCCATAGGATGTGTACTGCTGTGTCTAGCTACAGACATTAAATAAAGCGCTTGTTGGGAGGCAACCCAACCTTTACTTGATTTTAAATTGCATTGTTTTGGTCATTTTGGTGTTTTTTATACCCCATTTTCCACATTATGCGTTCACTTTTGGTTTTGAGTTCATTGGGTACAGGAAATGAGATAAAACAAAGGAGTTTCGCTGGAAATTATGCAAATGGCGACCCAGGGACGTAAACGGCGGTTGCCGTATGAGAAATTTGGATCGCCGGCGTCTACATCAATTTTTTTTAGGTACGTGACATGAACGGCGACCCAAAAACATACTTGGCGGTCGCCAAGTATGTTGGCTAGGTCGCCATTTATGTCAAATTCTGAATTCCAGTACGGGGGTTGAACGGCAACCCATTTACATGAATGGCGGTCGCCGTTCATGTAAACGGATCGTCGTTCATGCTTTAAAAAAGATTTTTTGTTCGTGACATGCTTGGCGACCCAAAGCACGAATGGTGGTCGCCGATCGTGCAAATTCAGAACTTAAATCGATTTCCCCCTTTTCTTCTCACTTTTTCAATTTCTTCTCCCTCCAACTTAAAAAACCCACGACCTCCACCCAACTTCTCGCTCAAATTCCTCCTCCAATACACAAAATCTCTTCAATTCCCTCCGCACATTACTTACCCATCATAGTTAGAATAGTTCCATCCGTTCAATTTCTCCAATTTCGCTAAAAAATCGTGGAAGCCCCAATTCCTAGGGTTTTACATCTTTTGTTCCACTTTTGCTTCATAATCAAGGTAATTCTCATACTCTAGCACTCTTTTTTTTAATTTTGTGCCTCATATTTCATTATATAGTTGATAATGTACGTTGACTTTTGGATTATTTGCTATAATTTTCGTTTTTTCCTATTAGGTTTAGTTTAAATAACATGTTTGAGTATGTTGATGATTATTGTTGACTAGTTTAACATTCCTAAGGCTTAAGAGTTGAATTGGGGATTTGGATTTCTAAAAATTGAATTATATTTAGTTAGGACTTTGATTTTGGAGATATTTGGACTGAAAGTGAATTTGCTACATTTAGTCATATGTTTTGTTTCTCTAGCTATCTTAGGTTAATAATTGCTTTCGTTGCATTATTTAATTTCATTGGTATTGATTTAATTTAGATTTAGGTCTCTTTTGCATGTTTAATCTTGATTGAGTTTGGGGGTAATGATTTTTGATATTGGAGTTGAAGATGGTGGGAATTGCCAATTAGAGTTTAGGAAAGTGAAGTCTTTTGTTCTTACTTGAAGGAAAATAGTATACTTGTTTTGTTAGTTCTTCGTTGTTTTCATGTCGACTGGTTCTGAGTATAATTTTCTTAAGTGCAGATTAGCATGCCACCGAGACGCCAAGCAATTGAGCCCCCCCACCTACCCCGACATCTATGGGGATTGACTTTGGTGGGGAAGACTATGCGGGGAATTTCGAACGGTTGGTCAAACGGGGAATTGAAGGCACGCGTTACTTCGACACCGACGCCCTTCAGCAGCTTGGATTATATGATGGTGTCCTAGAGTTGTTCAACAACATTGGGTGGGGACCCATTCTCGCTATCTCGGTCCTCACTCACAAGAGAATCACCTATGAAGTACTCAGCTCGCTCCGGATCACCACAACTGATAGGACTACACCGAATGGGGCTCAATTCCGGGCAATGAACGAGGAAAGGTCTCTCTCAGTCAAAGAGATCAATCGAGCATTTGGGGTCCCTAATCTGGGCAACTATTTACGAACTCGAGGATTCAATGCTGCGGTCTTTTGGCCTCAGCTTACCCTTTCAGATGACAGTAATTGGGTGTCGGGGACATCCAAAGCCACCCAGATCCGCAACCCTGTACTGAGGATCATCCAGCGCATACACTTTTCGCTCGAAAGGACAATGGCTCCGTGAGGGAATCCGAGCTCTTGGTCATGTATGCTATGCTACACCAGCAGAAGCTGAACTTTGCTATGACCTTTCTACAACAATCTCGGCGAGTCGCATCAGCTGAACGGGGAGTCATCTGCATAGGGGGTCTCTGGACCCATATCATACACTCTCTAGGGATTTCTACTGCCCGGATGCATGCCGAGCCTATAGTACTTATGAATTTGGATCTGGCCGACCTCCGTGATGCGGCTAAAAGTTCAATCAAATTAAACCTCTAACTACACAAGAATAAAATTTGTCAAATCCAGGTCCTTCTCCGCATCGCCCGCTAGAATACCGAGATACTATGGCAAAGTCTTATAGCTAGG